>JAOUZG010016587.1:996495-1046430 GCA_026289955.1 Argiope argentata | reverse complement strand
GGGGGAGATCCTTTCCGAGCACAGGTAGCAAATGTTCAACTTCCATCGCTATCACTCTGTTAATCTCTGTCATTTTTCCTTTTTTTAAATTACTACTCTACCTCTATAATAATTTTAGTTAGATAAGGATAAAAAATTTACGTTGTCAGGAAAATTCACAGCACATCTTGGATAACAGACGATGAAAAATAAAATGATAGGATGTGTTTGAATGGTGTGGTTACATATGATGGACCTACTCATTTTTTTTGAAATATTATCGTGAAAGAAAGCTTTAGATAGAAACGAAAGCAGCAAGATCAGAACTTAGTTAGTAAACTAATTTGGAATCAAGTTAAGATTTTTTAAAATTTGGGTTTTACTTCATATGAAATCATAGTTTGAATTTTTTTAATGTTTACCGCTAAATAATATTTTATTATTTTACTTAAAGTTAACATGCCAAAATTGGGAAAACGTTGAAGGAAAAAAAATGCCGCTTAACAAAAATACAAACTAAATTGATCACTTTTTCAAAAATCTATTTCTACTTCCTTATATATGAATAACTTAATTGTTTATTCATATCAATTATTTATTTTATCCAATCGAAACGGCTATTTAATGAATAAATATTTATATATGAATAAAATCAATAACTAAAAGTGGCAAATACGATATAAAATATTAAGAAAAGGCACCGATGGTTATTCTTGTTTTAAATGGATATTTATTCGAATAGGACTCTAATATTCTTAATTCAAAATTTTCAAAATTATGAATTTTCTTCTATTATTAATATTGAAAAATGATATTTTCTTAAAAATAAATAACCATGATGATAAAAAATATTAGGCATTATGTTATGAAGAATGAATGTTCTGATAATAGACTTCTGCAAGATAATGGCTAACTGTGGATGATAAACGGTACATATTTCGTCCAGCATGATTAAATGCTGGTATTAGTCTTTGGAAGGAATGCGCATAGTTTTAAAATGTCTCAATTTTATGCTGTAAAATTTTCCTAATATTTCGAAACGGTAATTGAATAACCTTTTAAAGAGGAAATAAAAATTATGCAACAAATGGACTTCTTTGCTTTCAAATTTCCATCATAGAGAGATAAATGTCAACATAATCTCAATTATAATGATAAAGGCAAAAAAGGAAGGTTTTCAGAACTTATGAAAGAAATTCAGCATCTTGCTTCCGAAAATAAAGGGGAAAAAACCCAATCTGATCACTTTTAACCATTACCAAAACATATCGGATGAATATCTAAACTGAAATAATAAGTGCATCTAATAATAATTATCAGTATAACGATACAGTTTGAAATGATAAAAAACCATTAAGGCATAGGAATCATTCAATACATTTTTCATTTATGCATAATCTGAAGAAGTGCATGAAATCAAAACAAAGTGAAACTTTAAACTAAAATGTATAAAATCCTTTAGTGTTATATTTATTAAAAAGTTCACAGATTTTTAACTATTAATAAGAGGTATTACATTATTCTTATTTACAATAAGAGAAAATTATCGAATAAATTTTAATGTTTATTATCAAATAGAAATGTTTGCTGAAATTATTTTAAAAAGGAATACACTTTTATTTTGGTTGACTTGTTTCGTATTTGTTAAGGGTGGGATTTTGTAATAATCATATCACTCATTTCATGTGCTAGATTTATGACATTTTGCATACTTTTATATTCTCCATGATTACAGAAAAATTTCAGAACTTAATAGTCTATTAATAGATTTATTTAATTCGATTTCTATTTCAAATCAATGAATCAATCAAACGGAAATACATTTGAGAAAGAAAACTGACTTCAAGAATTAACATTATTAATAATGAATTAATAAATAAAAAAAATTTCTTTTTTGTGGTTTAAGGAAATCCGTTTGAAAAAAAAATATGATTAAATAAATTTTTCAAATGTTTTTGCCGATTCGATAAATAAAGGAATTTTTAACTTAACAAATGCGAATTTTGCTAACTTGAACATTTCGAGTAGGTTACTTAAGAAAAGATGTTCAATTAAATACTCAGATTAGTTTGGTCCATTCATGGTAATAATTAAAATCAAAACAGGTTTGGAACAATATCAGTTTTAAAAAAATCCAAGAAACGTAAAATTCTGACGCATGAACTAGACTTGACTATCTATACTACGCCTAAACAAGAAGTTAAAAATTACAGTACAATACTATAAAATATTGAAAGACGTAGAGAATATTGCATAGAATCCCGATAATATTATTTAATATTATTTCACAACAATAGAGCAGTAACAGATTTTTGTTTAGGATTTTGAATGTAGTAAGAGTTATTTCTTTTTTAGCTTTTTATTTTATACCTTAACCCTTTTGGCCCTCCCGGGGGCATTTGAAATCATTGCATTCTCCTTTCATTTATTCATAATATATCTGAAGAATCCCAGTATTTTAAGTTCTTAATTTTCATTTCTTTTTAACACTTTGGTGACCGGCAATTTTACACAGAAACTATGTCATGTCACCGGCAACTTTTTTGTAATTGAATATGAAAGTAAAACGTTCTAAAAAAAAACTTAATGAATTTTGTTGAATTGGAACATCAAAAAGGTTTTTGCCGATACGTTCCGTCATGGTTGAAATTTTTGGAATTTTACTAAAATTCTAATAAAAATGTAAATACTAGGAAAATAAATTTTTCTGTTATAGAGCATACAAGACTAAACACGATACGCCAAGTTTTTGAAATGTTCTATATCGCCCTCGGTGTTATAAATAGAAACAGATAATGCAAGTGCAATGACGAGTTAACTCGTCACAAGTCAACAACGTTTGGACATGAAAAGACGAGTTAACTCATCACCGGTCAGCAAAGTGTTAAACTTGATGGTGGCATTTGGTACGCCTTCTTGGTTCCTATACCCGTGGTGAAAAGGAGATGGAATTAAATGTTATCTTGGTGACCTTTATCACTAATTTCCATCAATTTTTATTCCACATTTTAAAAATTCAAGACTAAAATTTAAACTCTAAGAAAATGATATTTTAATGAAATATAATTTTTTGATTAAAAATTGCATTTTTGCAGTGATACCACAGAGTTAGAGCAAACTACGACTCCTACTTTTGAACGTGTGAATGTTCTATAGAAGTATAGGCAACGTTAGAGAATAGCCTGAAAATTTCAGTTCCTTAAAACATGAACAAGCTTCTTTTTTGATACTAATTATCGCATTTTATCTGAAAGAAAAAAATATATAACAATTTGACAGAGCACAGAAAAAATGTAGCTCTCTTCTCGAAACGTATTCTTCATTGGATACAAGATGACCGTGCTCACATCAGGCTAGTGAAAGGTACCCTTTTCTTAGGAAGTAGGAATTTTTCTCAGTATTCCTCGGTTTAAAAAAAATACATGATATATACAGACATTAGATTTTAAAGAATTAAGAAATATTACATTCGTGGAGGTGTTTCTCTGACTAATTCCCACACCACAATGCACATTAATGAAATTTTAAGAAGAGGCGAAAGGTATCTGATTAAAAATCGTGAAACAAAAGGAAATTGTAGAGGAGAAAAACTCCTTTAAGAGAGGAAGGAGAAAAAAAACCCTCTGTAATGAGCTAAGAGATGAGACTTAGGCCAGTCTTGAGATATATATTTTTTTCTTTAGAATTCCCCCCTCCTTCGTAACGCATTGATAGCTTTCGCCCCCCCTTCCCGGCCGTCATGAGAGCCAGCATTAACCCTTTAATATGGGGGATGCGGCGGTAAGAATGGGGTACGCGTTCCTTGACAATCGATAGCTATTTCTGCAGCTGTTCTTGGGGTACAGTGAAGAAGAGGGATTTTTTTTCTCTTCGTTATAACATTTGTGAAAGGCATGAGAGTGGATTTTTTTTTAAAAGCTTCCCCTTTAAAAAAATGACTCCTTCTAGATTCCTTCTTTGTTTTTCATTCCTCTCTCTCTCTCTCTCTCTCTCTCCCTCTCTCTTTTTTTGAACGAAAGAATTCCAGAGAACGTTTTTAATGCAGCTAAGTGACAGTCGTAAAACGAGTACAGTAGGGTTGGGAAGTAAGAGACGAATAATGGAAAATTACAAGAAGTCTACGAGAGAGAAGTCACTTTTTTTTCTTCTTCTTTTTTACAGAGTTGTTTCTTTTATGAAGGAAAAAAAATCTTAATTTCGATAACTGATGCTTCATCAAAAGGATAATGATTGAAGCAATCATTAATAGGGAAAATTGCAACATCTAAGCCCAATAACTAAATTACCATACGCATAATTTATCTTCGCACTATATAGAAACTGATTACTTTACGTGCCAACTGTTCGCCAATATGCTAATAAAATGCTAATACAATTTTAATAAATTTAATGTGATTCTTATAATATTTTGCTTCTAAGTTTATCATTCTATGAATTTTACTTCATATTCAATGTGTAAAGTTACTCAAAAATTATAATTTTAGCCCTAATTATATTTTTAATGTATTTTTGCAATCATTTGAATTTTTAAAAGAAATTGAACTGTTTATGAAACTTAGAGACCTGATTTACAGACTAATTTTAATAAAAATTCACTTATCCAGAATTACAAAAATAATATGTTTCAGAAGAAAGAAAAATAATTCAATCTAAACGGTCAATAATAGTAACTACCTTAAATTGATTCGTTAGCAGGTTTTAATTAACACATTAGAAAATTGGCAGTTAAAAGTTATTTTCTTCGTTAAGTTTCGCAACATTTAAAAAACAAATACAATTAAAACATTTTTATTAAAATGCCATCTCTAAGACACGATCTACTTTTTACAAATTCATAAATCAATTGTTATATATATATAAGGTGTAAATCAAAAGAACAATAGTTAAGCCTGATTTTCACAAAAATAAAAACTACAAAATCTCGCACCTATAATTTGTTTCGATTAAATTAAAGTACACAGTTTCAATTTAAGCTGATTGAATGCATTTTTTTAAAGCAAAGGATGGAAAACAGAGTTACTTTACACTTAAAAACTGCGAGTTTTTTTCTGCTTGGTTTTTTTCCCACCCTACTCAAGTAGGAAAAAAAATATGCCCTTAATCAAAAAGGGATCTTCATCCATCATCCAGACATAGTTCCTGATTAAATTCTCTGCTCCTACGGATCTCGGAAAGCAGAGGCTTACCTTCCTCATGATTAAGGGAAAAAGAAAATCAAGATGAAGGAAAAAAAAATCCGTTGTGTACCGTGGTAAAATAATTTTAAGTGCTACATATGCAAATGTTTCGATTTTTATAAAGACTGAACACTGAAATAATTTACAAAAGCGAGACGTAAATTTTAAGATATATAAAGGAAAATTTTGTTTTATTTAAAAAGATGCTTTTTACTTCAATGTAACTTTAATTTTCTTTCCGCAGCAGGACGTTTGACAAATATCTACCGCGTTTTGGGAAAAAAGATGAAATATTTTTTATTGTTCAAATAATTCTTCAAACTATTTAATGACAAGCAATTTTCCCCTTAAAATACTTAATAACTTTCTCTGATTACGGATATCATAAGAATTTTAACTAATTAAACCTTGCAATTTATACATTTATTTTAATGTTTAACTTCCATTTTTATTTCAACTGAAACTGATGAAAAAGTCAAGAAAAGTATATAAAACACATTAACATTTAGTTAATTTTCTCCGATCCTTCTTATTTTAGGAGATTTCAAAACTGTACCAAGATATAGTTCGATATAATTACAGTATAAGGAAAAAAAACTATTCATAAAGCCGATTAAAGCATATGAAAATAAATATCGCTTTTTGAAAACATATCCCTTCGCTTTTCTTAAAGTCTAATTCTATAGATTTAGTTTCTTAGGAAAATATTTCATAAATAATACCATTTTAAGGTACTTCAATCGAATTATTTAGTGTGCGCAGTTTTAAAAAAAACAGTTAAGTTTTGAATCAAGCAAATCAATATTAAAAAAAATTATATCATGCAAAAATGATTTTCTCCTCATAGTTTGCATTTTCCAGGAAAAAATTAAATGAACTTTTAAATCATATATTTTAAATATAATATCTAATTTGAATTGATGATTTATTTTGTAATTATGAGGAAAATATGTGAAGTAAATATTTTTTTTTCAAAATTTAGGCCGGGTAATCTAAGTTTACCCGATCTAATTAATATTCAGATTAACAGGTTCTCAAAGTTTAAAGCATGTTAAAATAAATATCGCCTTTTGAAAAGAGATGCCGTCGCTTTTCATCATAAATTTATCACTACAGCCATGTAAATTCTATACCACGTATCCGTTTACCATTTAATTCTACGTCTTAGAAGAACTTCAATTATTTCCGACAAAATAAAGAGAACATTTTTATCGGTTCTTATTTAAATCCACAGTTTTTTAAAAATCGTTTCAACTATTAACAAATGAAACCTTCCTGAACAAAAAGATAAATATAAGCATACGATAGTAAGATACGAATTTTGATGTACGTTCGATGAAAACTATTACATCGAGGAAACAGAAAATAATTGTTGTTTCAGTAAATCCAAGTGAGGGGAATGGAAATAACTATCTTATATCAAATGGAAAAGAAAAGATCCCATTTAATCGACTGTAATACTTATAACTGTTCCTTAATTCAGCTTTAAAAGGAACTTATGGTGCCTAAAAGATCAGATAATTGATTTAAGAATCACCATAAAAAGAAGAAACCTGAATAGAAAGAAATTTAGCATCGGAAAAAAATACTGAAACTTTATTCGTATCTTAAATAATTATCACATTATAATGTACGAAAGTAAAAGAATTTTATATATATTATAAAATATCGTATTTATTAAAACTTTAAGTAAATATTCAGCCAAAGAAAAAAAATTCACTGACAGCTTTTGTCTTTTTTCTGAATAGTTCCTACATTTTATATTAAAACATCCTTTAATCTTCCGGAGAGGGGTTGTTGGCAATTTTTTACATCTAATACTAAAAAAAAAAGGTAGTTTTTTTAGACTATTAAATCAATAAAAACTAGTTTCAATAATTTTCCAAATCCGTAGATTTTTTTATCAAGAATATTAGAGAATTCATCTTTATTCGCTTAAATAAGATAAGAATATTTGTTTATATAAAAGATTAACCCTTAGTAGCCTGATTTACGAAAGTGATTTATTTTTAATATTACTGTGTCATAGATAAAATAAAACAATAATGACATGTGATTTTTTTAAAATTTCGTTGGAAAGAATATTATACAACAGTAAAATACGTACAGCCAACCTATAAAAAAAACTAATAGTAATGTGAACATTCGGTTTAAAATATTGGTATCAAAATTGAAACTCTAGGTTATTAAGGGTTAATATAAAAAATATTAAATTTTTATCTTTAAAATTTACTAAACATTTCACTTTAAAAGTAATCATCTAAATATTTAAATGTCCGATGTAAATTTCCCATTAAAATTTTCATAATTTTGCCGTAATTTCAAAAAACATAAAATTAAAAAATGTTCATTAAACATTTTCTTGCGAATATAATTTTAAAAATTCACAGACCGTTTTAATGAGATAAATGATGCCAAAGAAAATAACGCTCTAAGTATCAAAACAGACAAAGAGAAGCGAAGAATAAAAATTAAAGAACACATAATCTCATGCATTAAAATGCGATTTGATACAATAAAGATAGTAAAGCGTTTTTGATGAAAAAAGAAAATGATAAATATCAGGAAATATTTCGGATGAGGGAAAATCTGTTTATTTTAATTTTCTTCAGTATTGATTTAAATATTTGAGTTATTATAAAAATACAAGGCGTTTGCTCACAAATCATTTTATTTTCAATGAAAATTATTTTATAATAAACTTTAATGTTTTCTTCGGAGAATGAGATACACATTTTTAAAAGCAATTAACTTTTAAAAAAGGTACATTTTTGTTTCAATTTTAGCTATATACTTTGAGTGCTTAATAATTATACAAATGAACAGATAGTCGCTGGACAAGCTATCTTCCCAAAAGAAGAAAACTGAATTTTTCACAGCCAATGACGTGCAATGCTGAATTTCTTCACATTTAATATGAAGACTATACCATATGCTCATACCTTTTGCGAAAAAAAAAGTCAGAAATATTCTTGTTTGATTGTAAAAAATTCAACACTTGTACTGGAAAATTAAGATATGTGATGCTGCTGGTTAAGCGACGAGATGTTTTTACGAAACAATTTCAAGCCACTGCGTCCAGTCACAATTAAGTTAAGAAATAATAAATTTTGGCAACATCGCAAAAAGTTTGTAAATGATTCAGCTATTAAATTCTGCTATCTGATATGAAAAAAAGTTAAATATTCTTGTTTGGTTGCAAAATATTCAATTCTTCTTCTATTGGAAAATTGAGATAGGTGATGTTGCTTGTTTAGCGACTAGAGGTGTTTAAGAAACAATTTCAAGTCACAGCATGCAATTTCAATTAGGTTAAGAAGTAAAGAAACTTGACAACATCGCAAAAAAGTTTGTAAATGATTTTGATATTATTGAAGAAAATAAAATATAGTGAATATTACAAAATTTGAACCATCACCATTATTAATAAATTAAAATAATTGAACTGTGTGCCTTTTTCTTACAAAAAAGCTATATGCTTTTTAATCTTTATAACACAAGGGAATTAACATATGTCGGCATTAATGAACTTTGCATTTTATCAGAATTCTGATTCAAAATAAGTTTCCTTCATTTCTCTACACCAGGAGAAAATTATAATTAGTTCTTATAATATATTACTCAATTAAGATCAAAATTGAATGCTACTTAATTTAGAATAAATTTGATAAGAGTGCTGATCAAAAATTAATAACCGTATACAGTATAAAATTGCCATTCAGTTTAGATTGGAAAATACTTTATCACAAAGACTAATCAGAAAAGGATTATTGAAATGAAATAATGCTATTCATTTCAAATTATAACTAAGAACTTTTAGAATAAAGGTTGTTTTCTAGAAACGTTTATAAATGTATACTTAAAAACTATCACTTTTGTGCCTTGTATCTGAAATATAATTCGAGAGAAAAACAGCGGGCGAAGAAAAGGATAGAGGATTAAAAGAAACAGAAATAAAAATGTAAATACAGCATTTGCAAATACTTTGTAATGACACTCAAAAAGGGAAAGAATCAGTTTAATGTAAGAATGAAAAGGAAATTTAAACGTTCTCATATATTTCAATACTATGCGCATATCCAATTTTCGACATGAATTAAAAAGCCGTATTATTTGTAACAAAGACATCAAAAAATTGATACAGTAGTCGTTAATTTATGAATTAGACATAACCTTTGCGATGATTCATTTTTCGAACATTAGTAAATTAATCGATTTGGGTTATTGAAATGAACAAGCCCTTGACCACTGAACCAATCTCAAGCAATAAAACGTTTCTTACAATAATAATTATGAACTTAACTGGGATAGTAACAGTTAAGTTTTCAAAGTTCACGTGATTGTCAATCGATGGGCGAGTTTGTTTCCGTATGTTCCAAGCAGTTCAATGCAATGAAAAGTGACTCAACTAGTGAGGTTCAAAGTTTAATCTACTGTTGTCACTCTCTGGTGCCTGAATAAATTGTTCGCGCATTTATATAAATAAAACATTTCCAAACAAACCCCTTGTGCTGGATAGCCATTTGATGCACTCAGCTCGTTTCTTATAATGAGAAGGGCAATACATATGCAATGGACTGAATTCTAAGCCGAAGAAGCATTTGATGAATTGTTTCCTATACTTAAATGACCACCCATGAATAATCAACTTTATTTTATCCCTAACTTACATTCCTGATCAAAACTTATTAAAATAGTGAAGAAAAAGAATTACTGTAATGATTTAATTCCATATGGAGTTTGTTTAATTGTGATAAAAATGTCTTTGTTCCAATATGCCACATCATTTAATTGAAAAGAGTTGCAGGAACTGCGAATACTTCAACATATTTTTAAGGTTCAAGTCAATTTATATTCACGGAAAAATATTTTGTTCTTTTAAAAACCTATAGAACTCAGTAGAAATAGACAGCGTTTACATTAATTCATATCTGAAGAAATTCCCAGATAATTTATTATTATAATAATTATTAATTAGTTCACCATTTTGTCGGATAAGCAATTCGCCAAGGAACCCACAATAAAAGCATATCGAATTTGAGATAGGAAAATCGCTTTGAAGAAAATATTACAGAATATAATATCTGCAATCGAGATCACAGCCTAATAAACAACTTCAGAATTTCTTTTTACATTCGAATATTTTAATGATTTTTAGATAATATAACACTTAAAAAGCCGAGCTGAATATTTTCAACCCAAATTCAATTAATTTTAAAAATATCATATTTAGATAAAATTTAACAGCAGGTCTCATTCATTTTAAGAAGAAGCATTTTTAATCACCAATCAAATGTTATTAAAATAAATTCAAAAAGAAATGTAATTAAAAAGTTTAATCTTTAATATAGCTATAAAAACATTTCTTATTGGTTGAAGCTGTCAGTTATCCACTCAAACTATTCGTTTTCTGCACACAAAAAGTATTGCTCGCTTTCTTTACCTATTTATTGCTTGCTAATAAAAAGGAAAGCCGTTACAATTATTATAGCCTTAAAGTAAAAAATTCGAAAAAGTCAAAAACATATTTTTATTGATTCAGCTGAAAAAATATTAAATGACTGAATGAGTACTGAAATGGGTGTGTGAAGAAATTTTTTAAAATCTATAAATTAAAGGAGCTCACACGCGTGAAACAAGAATGAATGATAAATTTGTTTCAGTAACTCAGCTAAAATAAGTTATTTTCAAATCTCAGAAAATCAATAAGATTTTTAAAAAGTTTAAAATTTCTATTACATTTTGAAATATGACTTCGATATTGAATGGAAGTTTTTTAGATTACAATAGACCCATAGAACTTTTTTACGGATGACATGAAATAAGATTAGATATGTTATATAAATAATCGATAACACATAAATTACAGAAAAACATACTAATGAAATGTAATTAAAAATTAATCGTTTCTTTAAGAAAAATCAAAACAAAAATCAATAATAAGCACTGGATCATTTCAAATTTGCATGAAGATGGACAATTCTAATGCACATATATTAATTAATGTATTTAACATGAGCAAATATCAAAAGATTAGAGGTCTGGTGGCTCAATAGAATTTTTATAAACTATAAAAACTTAAGGAAATAAATCTCTAAGCGATTTTCGAGATGTAAGATATTTATATCCGACTATCAAAATTTAAAAAAGAAACATGTCATTTTTTAATTGTTACAGGAAACAGAAATCACTCGGAATATTATTTTTTTTAAATATCATCCTAATGATTTTTGTCTGAAGCAAAAGAAGGAAATTATAGAAAGTAGAACCTGACATCTAGTTTCATGGAAGAAAAAATCTATATGCCAGGGTAACAATGAAAAAAAAATTCAAATTTCAAATAACTCGGTGGTATATACAAAGTAGCATTGCACTGATTAGGAGTTAACTCGTTTGAGATACCGTTTTTATTAATGCAAGAGAAAACAGTTTATAAAATACGTCTCGTTTAGTGCAATGGATTTAATTGATGTGCAAGATAATCGATAGTCAGTTTAGGAGAAATCACGATGATAAGTGTTCAATTTTTTTAAAGATGAATATAAAAAAAAATTTCAAGGCAAGAATCGGATACTTTTGGACCTCAGCAAACATTTATGGGATGCACCCTGTGCAATCTCATTCAAGAAAATTTTCAATTAAAATGTGCAGCTTTTAAGAGAAATTTTTTAAACTTTAATCAAATATAATTATTACGTTAGGGATCTTAAAAGGGAAAAAATTCGAATATTAAAAATTATTTTGAAATAAAGTTGGTAATGATTAAATATATGGGAGAAAAATCTTTTTTTCCCCCAATGAATTTAATCTATTGACTAATCATATGTATATCCTATACTAACTCGATTTGAAAGCAATCTTCAACGAAGTTGGGATTTAAACAACACAGTTTAGAAAATCCCAACAAGAAATTAGGAATAATTTCATAATTCCTATATCAATTGGGAATTATAAAAATATTTCCATTTTTGGAAGTCTTACAAATGAAAAGAATTTATGTCACATATGTCGGTACTAATTGTGAACAAATTCTTTTTATTTTGTTAGGAATGAATGAGTTGAAGCGGAAAGAAAAGAACATTATTTTTATTTGTTGGCTTTCATTTGATACTTTTAGAAGTAAATCAAAGTTATCTTTCGTATTCCACATTCACTTGGATTATGCTTATCTATATCGTGTTAGAGATATAGCGGCCAATAGCGTCTCTAAACCAAAAATTGTTCACAAAAATTCAAGGAACATATTTTCCTTTTGAAACTAACAATTGTATCATATTTTAATTAACTATCAGGCTTTGAGAGTGGATATTAATGAATTAAATTCCAAAATACCGTATAAATTTATTACAAATTCATATAACAGGCATTAGGAAAGCTTTTCCCTCAAAATTTAGTAAACATCAACTAATATGAAATAAATTTAAATACTAATCCAACCAGAGGTTTATTTAGAAAAGATAGATCACTAAAAATTGCAATTTTTCATGATCATATTTGAAATATGTTACGATGTTGGTTAGAGTTGATTTCAAAATTAAATAGCAAAAAATAAGATTCAATTCTTAAGAAAAACATATCACATCCAGATTTTAGATGTTTGGATTATCCTTTTCTCCCACAATTTGATTAACCTTTTGTTACTGACTTCTTATTAATTTGATTAACCTTTTATTAATAAGTTCTTGTAAATCGACAAAATATAAAATTATCAATACCAAATTCAAAATAAAATATGTAACTACTTTTTAAATAAAAAAATATTTTTATGATTGAATAATAAAACTATAATTTCATGAAAATATATTGTTATATAAATAATTGTCTTATCTAGTAAATTCCTATTTATATATTTGAAGCAAGATGTTTAAGCAGCCTACGAGCATTTAACAGTGCTTTCAACGCATCTTTATATAAAGAACAACTCAAGAATGTTGGTATTTTGGCAAGGAAACATTTTTTTTCTTTGAGCTAATTTTTTGAAGAGACAGAAATGAAATAGAAGAAATTTCTTTATGTTTCTTTTAATGAGTATCTCCTATAATTCTCAACAAATAACTCTAAGTTTTTTTAATGTTAAATTTATATATTAGTGGAAATCTCTGATATCTTCACAATTTCCCCCCCCCTCTCTTATTACTGGGTGGGATAATCCCTGGGTGCTATGTAGTCAAACAATGATTCCCAAAAGGCGAAAACTCATAGTTAAAAATTATAAATACAATA
The DNA here is from genome assembly GCA_026289955.1 of Argiope argentata. Lineage (NCBI taxonomy): Eukaryota > Metazoa > Arthropoda > Arachnida > Araneae > Araneidae > Argiope > Argiope argentata. The sequence continues at coordinate 1,033,051 of JAOUZG010016587.1, read as the reverse complement.
ACCCAATATAAAATTTCAACTTAAAAATTCTGAGCATTTGAAATTGTCAGAAAATACTCAAAATTTCCCCAAGCAGCCGAAAAAATCAATTGCTAAAAAAAAAACTATTTAAAAGGGTTTATTAGTGCAATCGAGGGCTACTTTTTTTAATGTCAAACGTCGACTTTATTTTAATGCTGCTGTAAGTTTGAGCACCTTTGGGTAGACGCAAAGGGGTATGTAACCCTAGAAATTCCACCACCCCCAACACCTACATAACTGAACAAAATCAGTGTGATCTGGATATGCTGGATCATGGATATATAAATATATGTATATATATCCCCACACAGCAAATAATTACCCGTAAGTTAGATAAATGCGCGAAAGGCCGGAGCATATCTCGATAATGCCTTTTCCTTCTCTCACTAGTCCCCCCTTTTTTTTCATCATACTTCTCCGTTTTTTTCCCCTCCCTCCTGCTACTCCGGAACAAGAGCTTATTTAAATAATCGATTCTTTTCAACGATAAAAGGATGGGGGTTGATGTAGATGGAGGGGGGGGGGTGACAAACCACTGACGCCTTCGTTTCAGAGTTGGGCGATTTTTTACTCCCCCGTCTTTGCTGAAGAAGCGATTTTTTGTCGCCGCTCCTGGTTGGCTGGTTTCGATGAAATACTTTGCATTAATTATGCGATGGCTGAAAATATCTGCCGTTTTAATGAGACCCCGCCCATGCAGCCCATTAATAGGACTGGGAGTACCCGGTTTTTTTTCTCCTCTTTCGAATGTAAAACAGTGGGATTTAATGACTAGTCCTCCAATGGCAGAGTTTTCTTTCCATTCCCTCCCCCTTTATTCTTTACCAGCCCCTCAAAAAGTTTCTTTTTAGAGGCCGCCCCTCGCTTTTCAGGGGATTTCAGGCAACATTTTTTCGTTTCTCTTTTGTTTTCTTTTCAAAACTTTGTGCAAAGGCAACGAGAGAGAACTTTTCTTCTTTAGCACATACAAACGGGATCAATAAGCACTTAACGTTTTATAAAAGTTCGGGGTGCCTCATTTCACGAGATGAAAAGCACCCTCAATTAATTTTTCGCGCGCTATGTCAAACGGGGTTCTTGTGTGTACTCAGCAAATGATACGCAAACAGCCTGCGTGGCACACACACGCAAAAACAGGAAACGGAAAAAAGTATCGAATACAGAAACAATTATCCGGCAAAAATAGGAAGAAAAATTTTCAGCTCTTTTTGTTCAATTGAGACGAGCTCGAATACAAAACTGTTAGACAAAGCACCGTTTTTGTCACCTTTATTCGCGAGCGCTCCAAGCGAGATTTCGGATGGGATAACGAACAAATCTCAAGCAATTAAATATTAATTAAAGTAATAATTCCCTCAGTATTCATTAATTTTTTCGAAGAATTTTCAATTCATGAATAAATATCAAGCTGACAATAAATTGGAAGGAAATTTTTTAAACGGAAAATGCTGCCAATATTTAAATATTCGATACTTTAGTTCCTGACTCGCAGTATGAGCCCTTAATAGGATATATTTTTTAAATAGCGATAATTAGCTGCGTAGAAAAGAAACGCATACAAATTATTATATTTTTACGAATGATATTTTTACTTTGCCTTTCTAATAACTCGGCATTTTTTTCCATACTGAAAAAAAATTGTCTTTTCGTTGTCATTTTAATTGCAAAAATTAAGGTACCGATAATGGATAGAATGATATTATCCTGTACAAATACCTACAATTATATATTTTTTAATCCAATTTTTGATTATTGTAACCCCTAAATCAAATATTATCCATGACAGTTTCACAGCGTGTATAGCAATGAGATAGTCTTATTAAGCCATTTTTGCTCAAGGAAGCTCAATATATTTTAGGTTTTGAATAAAAATAGAGTTTTTTTAATAATAATTATCAGTAATTGCAATAAAATTCCCATCAATTATTTAAGTCCATTCTCGAAAATATTTACAAGCTTTACAGGTTAGATTAAGAATTATTAATAATACGATTCAGGTTAATAGGATTAAGAATATTATTAAAGCGTTTGGAAATATCATAAAATCCTAAAAGATGTTAAAAATCAAATAATTAATTTATTCAATGTGATTTATTTTATACCGTTTAGTTGGTAAGTGTACCATATATTTTGCTAAATTATGTTTTTTGAATAAACAAGAATTATAAATGACGGGAACTAGTGATTTTAAAGATACTGTCTTTAATAAACAACTTAATTATAATTTTCCATCCCCAAAGTGGCTTACAAGTAGCACTTCGTAACAGATAATTATCATTTTGCCTTTTTTGGTTACTGCTTTTGCCAAAAACGGGAATGAAAATTTTAAATAGCCATCATCGCAGAAGCGAGCAAAATGAGAAAGGTTGAATGGGAAGACATCATTTTCATTTTTCGAGGACTTTACAAAGCCACACCACCAAAAACACGGCCGACCAGATTTTTTGGGGTGGGGTGGGGGTGTTATAAATAACACACGAGGACCCTATTTGTAATTAATCGAGAAAACTTTTTAGAATTTTTTATTTGAAAAACTTTTTGATATTCAGGCCAAGGCAATGTCTATTAACGAATGAATTGACACATACAACACCCGAATTGCAGAGAAATAATAGTTTTATTAAATTTTTTTACAGAAATGGTGTATAAGCCAAGTTGAAGGATAACCAGGTACCATAACCCAAAAAATAGCATTTCCCTCAAAGTAGTGGTGAAGTATCCTTTCGACTCTAAAGATCATTTCTCTTTCTTTGTGAATCTTGAGCAGCACCTTACGAGGACCCTTAAGGGTACATTTTTAAGACAGGATGAATAAATTTACAATAGGATATTCTTAAAAGGGGGATTATCCGGGGTTCATTTGCCTTTTCGGGGGGAAGTACAGAGGGAAAAGGGTTAGGTAACCTGTGATGTCAGCGGCCTCTGAAAGTCGAAAAGGACATTAGTTCTAAGACCTAGAACAGGTAGAGGCTCCTCAAAGGAAGAACCAGGGGCGAAAAGGGCAGTAGACTTTTTTACCTGCAGCGTCTAAAAAAATGCCAAGAAAGTCGGCTAACTTAAATTTTGATACCCTTCGGAAATTTGCGAAGAGTTGCAAAGAAAAGAGTTACCTTAGGTTTATAATTATTGGGACAAAGTGAGGGTTTTCTAATATTTCATCACGCATACAAGCTAAAGAAAGACTTTTTAACAGGTTCTCAGAAAATAAATATTTTCATGCATTACAAATATAGACAATGTCATTTTGTAATGAATTGGACTAAAAATTGAATGCTCACAGCATTCATTCATTTTGCATGACAGTGAAAGTGAATGTAATAGCATTTTTTTAGGCGAAAGAGTTAAAACTTTCTTCATTAGCGATCAGAAAACTGAAAATTCGTTAAGGATATATACAACGGTATTTAATTTCAATTAGTTATTAAAGCAAATTCAATGACACTTAAAAATAATTTTATAGCTATTTTAATTCGCAATTATATGAGAAGAAAAAATTGTGAAGATTTTCATTTGAGGAGCAATATACGAATCAAGAATCACAGACTATAAATTGTAAGGTTTCCAAAAAATTATGAGTTTTAATGAAATATTTGACTAAGCAAGCTGTTAGTAAGTCACATCAGAACGGTAAATTGGAGTACGCCATCAGTTTCAAGGTCACACTTTCTGTATTTAATATATTTTTCGCTAGAATAATTAATTAAAAAATTAGTACCACCAAATTTTCAAACTGACGGTGTGGCATTCAAATCAGCGAACTCCGACCAATAATGTTTAAGTATCACAAAATCAGAAGGATACACTAAAAGTTTAATAGGTAATACTTTATACGAAACAGATTCAAATTCTATAACGGTACGGGCAACGATAATTCATCAGAGGACAAAATTAGAATAGAAAGCTCACTTTTACAAGAACCTACAAGCTTTCTAGTTCTAAGCAATATATATCGAATTATTTAGAATTTTTGATTTTTCTATTTATATAGGTGGAAGCTGAGTAGATAGAAGTGCCATTTAAGGTTTAAAAGATGTTAAAAAATATCAATTGAATCTTATGAAGGCATTAAAAATACTAATCGAAGAACGAAGAAGTCAGATATAAAGACAGAGTAGAGTTATCATTTTTGCCATACTACGATATTATTTTAGACACTTCACTTCAAATCCTTAAATTCATGATAAGAATGATTCAATTTCGCATATGAAAAATATCACGATATTTTCTTCAACTATGACATTTTATTAATCTATGCTAAAAAATAAAGAGAATGGTGATTTCGTTCCTAAAAAATTTCATAATAATCTAATATAAAAGAAAAAATGGTATTCATATAAAAACATATGAAACTAAGATTTTAAAAATATTTAATTTAAAATTAATCTTTGAATTAATTTTCTTCTTTAAAAATAATCTTATTTTTAGAATAAATATATTTCTCTCTAAGAAAATTTTCAAACATTTAAAAATTCAAATAAAAGTTAATTTTAATTATAGCACATTTTTCAAAGAAAAACGAAACTTAAAATATCCATCACAAAATATCAACACATAAAATCTGTCAAAAGCAAATTGCAAAGAAATAACGTTTCAACAATATTTGCTCTATGAGAGCAAATCAGAAATATTTTTACCTGTTCTCTCAATTATATCAACTCTTGGGATGTAGTAGAGTCTCAAAGGAAAAGAAATGGAGGAGAAGGGGCAAAAAAATGCACCTACCTTTCAGAACGCCCCAAGTAAAATTTACAGCGACGATGACTAAAAATAAAAGTAACAAAGCACATACCTGTCTAACCTCCTTAGCTGCCTGCTGAGCTCGCTTTGTTCATTGATTAATTGATAATGTTGATTGGCAAGGAGGTCAAGTTGAGTCTGGATCTGGCCCACAGCAACCACATTATGAGTGTCTCTGGACTGCTGAAGACCTGTCTTCAGATCATGTTGTTGGCCAGCCAACAATTTTATCTGCTCAGTAACAGCTTCAAGTCTATCCTGAAATATATAAAAGAGGAAAAATATTTAAAACTTCGGATTCGTAAAAAAAATATTTTTAGTCCCATTATAAAAGGAAATAAGGACGTCCAATCCATAGTTATAAAGAATATGCAATTCGCAAATAAAGACGGAGAACTTAGGAATGAATGAACTATGTGAAAATTCTTTGCCTAAAAAAAATCATAAACTTAAACGAAAATTCATTTTTTTTGAAAATTTTTTTTTCAAAAAAAAAAAAAAAAAAAAGGAATTTTTTGTGATTTACGAAATTGAAATCTAAACTTATCCTATTTAGTAACTAATAAGCTCCCTGTTCAGTATAATGTAATCATATATATAAACAGTTCTTACTTGTCTCCTTTTTCTTTCTTCTTCCATTTGATTATGGTCTGGTATAGCTCCCGGGCTTCCATCAAACCTCAACCTTTTGCAGGAGTCTTCGTCAAAAGTTTTTGAATAACATTGAGACCTAGAATTAAAATTTATATAATGAGGTATAAAAAGGTTATGAAAATCTATAAACAGAAATTTGAATATTTTTCGGTGGCTTCATATAATATTTATTTTGTCAATAAGTGAAATCCTCTTTGAGAAAAAAAAACATAAGCCCTTCTGATCACCAATTCCTACAACTTTTATTTAAGATGAATCGCTATTTAAATTGATATAATTAAAAATTAATTCAAGATTTACGATGAATAAAAAAAAGTTATTCAAAACAGAAGAGTCATCAATCTATTCAGAGCATTTTCAATGCAAAAAAAGTACAATAATCGTTATATTCTGTGTAACAATTAAAACGCGACTGTAAGTTATAAATCTTGACAATGATGAAACAGCTAGAAATTTAAGTTATTAAAATTTATTTTCTGTATAATTTGAGTACATGAAATATATTAAAATACTTTATCGTTTAGTAAAGATTTGTTTAACTTAAAGCTGCTGAAAGCTTTGAATACTTATATGAATTAAAGAAAAGTAAAATTGAAAATATAAAACAAAATGTAAAAATCTCCTCCTCGAATCATTGGTTAAGCCTCCTGTAGTTTCCAAATTAAATTCTTATTTGTTAAAGATTACAAAAATCTATCAGGATGCAATCCTTTCGCAGTCTAAAGTTAAAATAATATGGGGATTTTATAATCTGATTTGAAAAAATGGATAAATGATAATATCTCACCTTGAATGTCCTTTGGAATATTGGTAGCCGCTGTCTCGGACCACCTGTCTCGCCAGAGGGAAGAGCTCGTCCCTTCGAGTCAACAGAGCTGGGATATGTTTACATATCTGAGCAGCTGCTTCGTTGACAGACACCTAGTAATGTTGAATATTTATTATAGCATAAAACAAACTTAATATTTGTAACACAATGAAAGCCAGTAAAAGAAGCACTTAAAAATAGCCAAGATAATTTTTAACGAAGTATATTTTTTTCATGTTAAAATGCTCTTCCATTGAATTTGCTTCTTAAATAAATTTGAGCCAAACTTCTAGATTTTTGAGAACATTATTAAAAAAATGATTAACATTTGCGACCCGCTCCAAGAAGCGAAATACCAATCGTGCCATTTAATTTAAACCATTCTTCACTTTATAATACAAACGTTTTCAAGCCTTTTTTTCAAATTTTGCAGTAAATAAAAAAGAATCAAGCTTGTAAAAGTATTTTCCATTTAAAAATCAGTGCATCGTAAATAAACAAAGTTAAAAAAATTATAATCAAAGAATAAAATAATTTAAAATGCAAAGACACTAATAAATAGAGAATGATAATACAAAAAAGGAAATACTTATTTATTATTGATGAAAATTAATGAGCGTGTTTCATTGAAACCAATTTTTATACGTTGGACTTCACTTTTTTTTCAAGTCGTAGCCGTGTTTTATAACAAATATAATAACTTAACACTTTGCTGATCGGTGACGAGTTAACTCGTCATTGCACTTGCATTATCTGTTTCAATTTATAACACCGAGGTCAATATAGAACATTGCAAAAACTTGGCGTATAGTGTTTAGTCTTGTCCGCTCTATAACAGAAAAATTACTTTTCCTAGTATTTACATTTTTATTAGAATTTTAGTAAAATTCCAAAAATTTCAACCATGACGGAACGCATCGGCGAAGAACTTTTTGATGTTCCAATTCAATAAAATTCATTGGAGTTTTTTTAGAACGTTTTACTTTCATATTCAATTACAAAAAAGTAGCCGGTGACATGACATAGTTTCTGTGTAAAATTGCCGGTCACCAAAGTGTTAAAATCCAGCTTCGCATAGATAGTAAACATAGAAACACACAAGTTTCTTTCTTTCTAGGAAATATGGTTGCATTCCCCATTTATTTTTAAAATTAAAACTTGCATAAATTATCTTTTTTTAAACTCATTCATGAGGCTTCTATCGTGAATGAATACAAAAAAAAAACATTTTGGAATTATTTATATATTAATAGATTGTTGATATTGAACGTTTTTTTTAATTCATAATTTCAAATTAAATAACTATTTACAAATACTTTTATTAAAATTTTTACTTTTTCTTTTCATATGATAAAGGAATTATGATTAAAATTTAATTTTTAAACCATTAAGCCTTTATTCAATTCTTGTCTATCTATGAAGTACTACTTGTCTATCTACGTACCTCGTGCAAAGTCAAAGGTTTCTCCGGTTTCCTCTTGCAATCGAATCTTCCGTAGATGGCGGCATATTTTCGAATCTCGTCCATCCGTCGCGGATCATCCTCTGGCATGTTCATTACATACTGCAAACAGATTTTTAAAAAAGATAAATTGAGTGCTCGCAGCAACTCTTTTGAAACAACCGAGCTCCTAGCACAGCGCATGCGTCGCGAGTTATTTTTTCTTTTCCTTTGAAACACGCCATTTGTGTGACGACACTTTTCAAAATAATTACGGAAAGTAGGGGGAAGAAAAGGGGGAGAAGGTTTCCGGTAATAGCTAGCTTTTCTGAAGGACCTATTGAAGGAAGTTGCGCTACTCTTTCATTCATTCATTAAATATCAGTTACAGAAACTGGGACCAGGAAAGACAAACTCATTTTTACTCTCATATATGTGTAGTACAAAAGGAAAACTAACTGTAACTGTCAAAAAATTTAACCTTGAGATTTCGATGAAGCTCTTCTTAAGATTTTTAGATTTTCCTGACTCGGAAGAAATATTTTCAAAATTATATCTTTCTACTTTCTACTTAAAAATATAATTAACTCAAAGAATTAAATTTAATGTTTGCTTTATTCAAAAAATCGTGTATCAAATTTTGAACTAAATCAATCATAACGAAGATTGATTTTTTTCCCATGCTTCACGTCTAACGAACATTTTTAATCACTTCATGTATTGTCTTATGCATCACGTCTAATAAACATTTTTAATCATTTCATTTATTGTCTTATGCATCATGTCTAATAAATATTTTTAATCACTTCATTAATTGTCTTATACATCGCAACATAATGAAAATAACTAATTTTATTCATATTATCAAAACAGTTATTAAAAATATTTTTCACAATATTGAATAAATAGTTTTATAATTTCGAAATTGATACCATTTAACAAATAATATTTGAATTTATATGATAACATAAAAACATTCTTCAGATAAGAAATTCCAGAGTTATCGCTGGGTGATGGGAAAAACTGCCAGGAGCAAAAGCAATTTTGTAAAGGTAATGATTTAAATTTATTTTTATTCTTATTTCGGTTCCATACCACCTAGAAAAAGTACTTTTTGACAGCAGGTGATAAGAAGCCTCCTGGTTTATTATTTTTTGTAAATTTAATACATCTCTAATTCCTTTTATTGAATGTGTGCATAAAATTTCTCTATTTTTTATTATCATGAAAATTTTATTTATTTTTGTGAATACTTTAGGCGAAGTAATCCTATTACTCATTAAAAATAATTCAAGACACTTCATTTTAGACTGATGAGACTTCTTATTCTATGACATTTTGTTTAATTAGGAGAAAAAAATATACTGATCGGACATTTTTTAAGGAAAAAAAATATATATCATGCATTTTTTAAAAAAACAACGAATGAACAAATTATATTCATCATACTTTTTTTTAAAAAAAATAATAATATTTATTAAACAGTAATATCAAGTAAATCGGTTTAGTGGCAATTATAAATGAAAAATAAAAAAAAGTCAAGATACATATCTAAAATCTAATTTAATATTTTAAACAAGAGACCCAGAACTATCCATAGCTTATTCATGTCAATGTGTAAGAGCTCTATAGTTTTGGGAAGGATACCTCCAGAAGTTTTACATTTTTGGAGATATTTTTAGAGAAATTTAATTTACAAGTCCAACTTGCTTAACTTAAATAAAATTTCATTTGAATACAATCTAGTAAAGGTCAACTATCAAAAATTGAGTGTTTTGTGTAAAAGCTTAAAAAGAGAAATGGAGGAAATAGATATTTTTAAACATCTATTGGCGAAATAAACTAAGCTGAATTTTTAACAAGGAAGAAACCATTCAAATTTTGAAGTTTAATTGACATTTTACAACAAATTATCTAAGAGGAATAATTAAAAAAAATATACATATTCTTTCTCATTTGTAAATTGAACAAATAAAGGCACCTCAATACCGAAAAAATCAGTTCTCAGCAAGAGATCGGGCGATTATGGAAGCCCGAGGGAGATCCATACAGTCGATTTTGAAACTCAGTTATTAAAAGAAAAACGCCTTCAGGGGTAATTCCAAGAAAAGAAAGGAATCGATATCTTCCATTGGCGTGACTGATCTCTCTTGACTGCACACCATTTAAAGAATTATCAAGGACCATAACACCGAAAAAGATACGCTCCAATTGCAAATTCAGTGATCAGGAGAATGCGTAAAAGAGTAATACATCAAAAGAAAAATACATCGTGGGGACGGAGAGAAAAAGTGCCAATTGACGAATAAAAGAGTAAATCCAAAATTCGGAAACGCTCGTTATTATTTATTCATTTCATAAACTTTTTTATCTTCTTTTCCGAATTTCATTTTCTCTTTCCTTTTCATTTGCATTCCTACTTCTTCCGGGTTTATTTGTCTCTCCACCTACTACCATTCGTTTTACCTCCACCTGGGAGACGAGGGAGGAAAAAAAAAATCAGAGATCCATCGGTTTTTTCGCCAAGCGTCTTGTCTCTTTCATTCCCCTAACTATTCTCTGGCGAGCATTGCCAACGCGCTATCACGATAGTTAATCTTCGAAAGGTAAAAATTTTCCCCTCCCCCTTCTCTTGCGCCATTCTCTTTTACACATTTTTTCTCGGCGCTCCATCCTCCGCCGGCTCGTTTTTTTTGTCGACATAAAAAATAGGCGCACTGTCATTGTTTTCATTTTTTCCCCATCCCTTCTTTTATAATGTGTTTTTTTTCTCTCTTTTTCTTTCGGTTTTTGTTTTAAAAAGGGAGAGAAGATTCCGAAGCAACCTGCAGGTTTCTAGGTGGGGTCGGGAGGGATGAAAAAATTTATTATTACTCCGCTCATCCACATCTCCGCGCTATTTAAAATAATTAGGGGAAGATAGTGCGAGGAAAAAAAAATTCTGACGCAAAATTTTTTAAAAGCCATTACGCTCGTGACTCAGCGTATCGCAAACGGTTATGTTACGCTTGCATACAAAAAAAAGCATGATAGAAATAGACTGGGAATAAGAGAATCTCGCATATAGTGGGGCATTCGGAGTGGAAAATATTTTATTATTCTGCATCATTTTGTAATGATATGATTTCCGAAAGGAGATTTAAAAGCACCTACGATGCCATGAAATAATCTTACAAAGGAGCAAATAATAGTTCTAAATAAAAATGGCACAAATAATGTATAAATAAGACTAGAAACAGCGATTTTTTTGTAATTTAGGAGATAAAATCTGAACATTCGATAGATATGATTTACTTAGTAAGAAATTTTCACTCAAAATAACCTCTTTTCTTTAAAAGTCATCAAGCGTTAACATTTTATTTTTATTAGCTTAGGTATGGAAACAAAATCTTGAAATAATTTTCAAATATCATTACTGATATGGAAACAAAATCTCGAAATAATTTTCATTTATCATTACTAATATGGAAACAAAATCTCGAAATAATTTTCAAATATCATTACTAATATGGAAACAAAATCTCGAAATAATTTTCAAATATCATTACCAATTACAACATAAACTTAGGCAACTAAGCTATCACGTTCATTCTTTTTACGAATAAATAAACATTTAGCCTATTCTATAATCCAGTAAATAGCTTACAAATATATTTGCTTTAACTCCTAGTATAACTCAAAGCAAAAATTCTGAAGTACAAGAAGACAAATTTTGAAAACTTTGAATTTCAGGAAAGCTGCCTATCATAATTAATAAAAAAACATAAAAAATTATAGGCCCCCTAATTTAAAAAATGACACATTTCAGTAAAGATATTTTTCAAAAGAAAATAAACCTTGAAAGACAATTTTGCAGATATTTCCCAAGAAAATTCACGACTTATTGTACTAATCTTGCCCTCTAAGAGCGAATAAGCTAAGAAGTAGAGGATATATAACTAGATTGAGCGAAACAGTGAATAGAGGAACGACTTGAATACAAAAATATCTTTCCAATTATTGTCACTCTCCATAAAATAATACCTTTCAGAAATAAGCATCTATTGAATTATATCTCAAGAATAAGCATCTATGGAATTATACCTCAAAAATAAGCATCTATAAAATTATATCTGAAGAATAAGCATCTACAGAGTTATATCTCAAGAATAGACGTCCATAGAGTTATAACTCTATAGATGCCTACTCTTGAGATATATCTCAAGAATAAGCGTCTATAGAATTATATCCAAAAGTAGTGTAATAAAAGTATATTTAATTGACCTTCATAGCAATGATTTCTTAGAAAGACCAGTTGCAGAAAGAAGCTGTATAGCTTTGACCGTACCGTTATATTATTGCACATTTAAGAAGAAAGCAGACAAAATTTAAGAGGGGGGACAACCTTTACTGAATCTAACTTAAGAGCAAAGTGACTTACTTTATTCATATCACCAATGGTTAGTTAGAAAATTTTCCATTTTTGAGCCAACTTTTTTTGGATCTTGAAATGTTTTTCAAAATTAGGAAAAGTGCTGAAAATTTATTCATTATTGATAAAACTAAGTGCAGTTAGCGATAGTTTAGCTGGAGTTAAAATAAAATAGGTGGTCACCGACGCGTTAACTACTGCTTTCCGTCGAAAATTATTTTCGAAAATATTCTAGAATCAGAAAGCTAAAAAGCAATCACATTTTATTCCTTCCAGATTTCTAACAAATGTTTAACGAACGACAAATATAGGTTGGGCTGGCCATAGAAGAAAAAAAAAGAAAAATGAAAAATGAAAATGAACAACCAGTCACGCATTCGATTTTCCTGTCAAATCATAATTAAAGAAAAGATAGGGAGGGTGGAAAAAAAATGGCCAAACTCAAAACGTGTCTCTAATTGCGAACTCCGTAGCTGTAATGGCCAGTTGAAATCCCCACCCTAACGAAACGACTCCAAACAGTAATGACGACAACATTACGTTCGCCACCCCACCACACATGCCATCCAAGCGAAGCCTACGCAACCAACAGAGAGAAAGAGGGATCGATATGCAAATCAACCGATCTATGGCGATAGAAGAAAAGGTGTAAGAAAAAAAAATCGCCGAGCAGGAGAGAGGGAGCTGAAAAAATTATCTACAAAAAACAAACAGCGAAAAAAATGGATGAGAGAATGAAATAAAAAAATTCCAAGAAAAGGATGGGAAGGCAGGAAAGAAAGAACGGAGGAATAAACGAGGAGGAGAAAAAAAAATTGTGGGTACAAGACCGTCTGGGAACAAGAGAAAAAATTTCGAGAGGGAGAGGGAGAAAAAAAAAGAAAGAAAAGAAAAGAAAAAAACTCGCGGAGAAAAAAGAAAGGGGTAGGGGTAAGGGAGCTGGTAAAAAAATCTTAATGTCACCTTACAGGGTGAAAGGGTTCAGGTTGCAAGAAAGGTCGCTCGAGGGGAGAGGTTCAAAAACCCTTTGGTACAGTCATGTGGGAAACGGAGGTTTTTTCAGGTGGCAAGATACCCGGTTGGTTGACGATCGATAAAATCGCAATAAAGGAATGAATACGAAACATGGAATAAGTAATAAACCAAACCATGCACATTTGCAAAAGCAAATTTGAGATTTAAAAAATGGAGTCTCATAGGCATAGCTTATATTTAGAATATAAAAATAAGTATTCCATAAAAACAAATGCAACAGAAGGCAAAATGAGGCAGGTAATATTGCATTAAATAGTGAGCATATACTAAGCGAAGGTCTGAATTATTTTGGTATTAAAAGTAATAATTTATGGAAGAAGGAGACATAAACTGGATCATCTTCAAAAATAAATTATTAAAGATTTTTACAAAGTGTGCGGAGCCTCTGCTGCAAATAAATTAGAGAAAGTAATAAAATATTTTCTTTTAGCATATTATGATATTGGTTTTCCAACCTTCCTTTTATCAAACCATTTTCGCCCAATTTTCAAACATTCCGGTCAAAAGGCCGATTGTAGAATTTATTTAGAAAAGTCGCCCTTTTTAAAATATTTCATGAATCTTTTTACCTCAGCAGATGAAACACAAGGTTTTCCTGCCTTTTTTGCGGGGGGAGGGGGGATCAGCTTCATAAATAAAAATAGTCAATTTTTTTCCAGTTTTATTTATTACTTTCAGCTCTACTAAATTAGAAGTCAGTAAGCTAAAGGCATTTTTTAATCATTTATCGATAATGCTCAGTGTGATCAAGCTGCACTTATTCATTACGATGAAATATTACCGAATATCGCGTTTCAAATTAATGTCCATCAAATTTGGAGAAGAAACATCATGAACTCATTCTGTGACTTTATTTTTAAAAACTGTTAGGAGTTTCGAATCTTATCTTGTAATATAAGCAATTATTTATTCCGTAAATTTAATTTTAAAAAATGTCATCCAAGATTACATTTGGAGGTTATAGGTATTGTAAAACATATGTGATTCGCAAGTCTCTTCGTGGATCCCCCCCCCCGGCCTTACGGAAAAACGAGTTTATTTTTTATTTTAGTTATATCAACGCCTCGTTTTGAAGCGACACTAATAATATTTTGGGACGGACATCGTCCTTTTCGAAGAAGAATAGATCTAGAGAATGGCATCTGAACTGGTGCAATATTTTTAAAATTCAATAGCTGACCAACGGGAGGACGTTTGGCCTCGATGGATTTACCATGCACAAGAACTGCTTACAAAGCGTAATCTGTGGAATCAGGGTGACTGACTCTGAAGAAGAGATCTAGGACACTGAGGCTTAATTCTTCTCTAGAGAATATTGCCATCCAGAAAATTCAATACCTCAAAATGCTAAAATTTCTGAGTGTATGGAATAAAGTTTTCAGAACAAAAACGTCGCGGATTTCGCTTATATCAAGATACACTCACTGGCCAATGAATTAGAAACCCAATATCAATATTTTATTGGACCACATTTTGCACGGATAACTGCTCTGATTCGTTTGAGCATTGAGTCTACAAGCTTCTGAAGTGCATTTACATCCAGATAATACCATGAATTACCTACGCAGCTTTTTAGATCTTGTAAATTAGATGGGAGAGGAGAGTGCTGTCGGGTGCCTCTTTTCACCACATCCCACACATTTTTATAGGGTTAAGATCCGAGCTATGCGGTGGTCAAGAAAAGTGTTGGATGTTAAACTGATGATCAGAGAACCAATTTTGTTCACTTCTGGCACGATGTATAGTTGCATTATCGTCCATGAAGTATACGCCGTCATCAGGATAAAAATGCAACATTGCATGGTACACTTGATCTGCCAGTATATCTAGGTATCGCATGGCTGTTTGTTTACCCTCGAGGAACACCAGGGCACCACTTCCACGTGTAACCCAAGTCATAACAAAAAAATTGAATGCGCCCTAGGGATGTAGTATGCAAATCTCAAAGGTTTCTAATTCATTGGGCATTGAGTGTATAATGCGTCTCACCACATTTTATGGTAAAATATAAAAACCAATCTTATTTAAAGCCGAGATAAAAAAGAATACTTACTTCTAAGTCTTTACATATTTTCTTTTTGTTATTCTGAGGTTTTGGATCAAACTGCGGGAGTGTTTTTACCAGAAGGTCCGCTGCCTCCGATAACCGCTGAATTTGGCTTTCAACTAAGACAGGAGTAAGAGACGTGGGTGAACCCGGAGCCTGCGGGTATTCCCCTAAAGCCTGTGCAACAGAAAAAGGGTTCTCATGTAACACACAAACTGGAATTCAAAATGAAAAATGTTTTATTTGTTACGTGAAAATAAATTACAAAAAATAACCTTAGTCCCGAAATCTTAAAATATATAAATTTAACTACATACAAAATTTAGATGAAATGATATCTTATCATAACTAGTTTTGAAACATCAATATTTTTACAATAGACCTTGAGAAATCATTATACAGCGTGTCTACTCTAATCTTGGTGCATTAAATAATTTCTATACTATTATGGCTGGGCTTAGAGTTTTAATTTAAAAATTATCCTAAATAGCATAAATAATAATATTTTATGTTATTTGGGTCAATAAATTTATTTATGAAAAGATTTTAGATATAATTTGTTTATAAGATCTTCGGTTCTATTAGTCACATTTAATAATTTTTGCAAAACTAAAATTAAAAGGAGCGATTAAAACTATTTATAAAACTTCGAATATCACCACTTTTGAAAGGTTTTATGATTCAAAGAGAGTAAAATCAACCAATTAATGTGCTCCATTTCTTCTATGTAGCCGTGGATGGGTTTAAAGTAATGAAATTCAAAGCTTCATAACTCTGTCAGTTTTAATATATTATTTAAAATATTAGAGTTTTGATAACATTTCATTTAGTATGATTGGTAGGACTTGGCGTTCTATAAAAATTTAGTTTTCTTAATTCTTTAGTCATATCTTCAAACAAAATAAAATATTATTTTTTAAATTATTAAAGTTACCGTATGAATGTGTTTAACGACTATGAGTAGAACTATGTCGACTATGAGTGGAACCGTATGAATGTGTTTAACGACTATGAGTAGACATTCTATAGAGGGATATGAAAACTATAGAGAGCTTAAACAGTTATTTGATAGTTAGATATTATATTTTAGATTAATTTAGAAATTTTAGGTTTGTTTCTATTTTGCATTTTTTGGAATAAACCTATATTTCTATCGAAGTTCAAACAAAATTTATGACTTTTAATATTGCACATTCAGCAAACATATACTTACTATTCATAACACAAAACAATAATTAATTCAAAATTTTCACTTCGTATCTCGAAAAATTCAAAAGCTGCACATATTTTTTAAAACTGCATATGGTATTAAGTTAATTTATTTCAAATAATTTGCACATTTTTTCTCTAAATGATAATAATTTTTGCAATTAAATTAGAGGAAGCCCATAAAATAGTAAACCCTAACACAATGTGTTATTTTCCTATCACGATTCTTTTTCGTAAGGATTTTTTTTTTTGCAAAGCTGAAACAAGAAAACGAAGCAATAATACGAAATAAAAAGAAATGCAGTTTAATCGAATTTTTCAAATCAATACGCCTTTTTTACATGATCTAATTAGGAAATTTAAAGTAGATAATGGTTCGCGACCCCAGGTGGGGTTGTGATCAAAAAACATTTCGTTAAACAATAATAGCTAAAAAAGAGAGATCTTCTAATAGCACGTGGCATCAAAAGGGTTTACGCAATGGGAGAAACACTTGGATGACAGCCCAGACTCTCACTTAATGCCCAACTAATAGAGTTAGTTTTAGAGGCTGAAATACAACGAATAAATCAATGTAATTATGTCATTTAACACTTCCAGTAACACGTGAATTATTCGTTGTTTTTTTTACACTTAGGCGTTACTGTCTGACAGACTTCTCGAGGTAGCTAAAGAACTTACATTGAAAAATAAAAATGTAAGGATCACTATTATTCAATTGAGAAGTGGGTTTCTTTTTCCGATTTCACATTCGTTCTGTTTGGAGTAAAAAAGACTCAATGTAAGTGTCAGAAACGTCTGAACCATCTTTAAAATATTTTTACAAAGAAAATACTGACTGGATGTTGCAAGTTCCAATTTCCAAAAACACTAAAAGAAAACTAAGCAGCTAATTTAATCATCAACCAAAAGAATCATCCTTTCCCTCGCAAGCCGAGACTCGTTGCCGAAGAATTTAATCCATTTAAATTCTTGGGAAAATATTTATTTTTCGAACAACACAAAGGATGCTATCACAAAGTAAATAATGAAGTCTTAATCGGACACAGTTTCAGTGTTTAAAAGGACAGAGCAACGCTAAGCCGAAGAAGTTTTCATCTGAGAGGAAAGAAAATGACTCGAATAAACGCATTTAAAGTCCACACGCTGCGATAAGAATGACTTAGATTTTATGTCATCGAGTTATTCTAAGTATTTAAGGTAATTGGCTAGTGTGTTACAACGATAACCAATTCAACACCCAGCAGCTCACCCATTAGGCAGCTAAGTCAGATGCATTTCAAGTAAGCAATGTTTTTCTAAGCTTCATGTATTTATTCAACCAAGTGATTTCAACGCGGAGAACAACCAAACCAGCTGTGTCAGGCTTTTGAAACAGACGGGATACATCCAGCTACGGAAACATGGAGTGGAAAAGAAAACAAACATTGGCATTTTATTAAGAAAATATTCTTTGACCTTCAGGAGTTCATTTAGCATGTTTGGATGAAGTAATTAATAGGAAGACAAACTTTAAGCTGCTAATTAGAACGAACCATTCAACAGAATGGGAAAACTAATTGAAATAAAAGAAGAAAATTAGTAGTAGTCTGAGTAATTGATAGGATATCCGAGCGTTTAAACTCGTCTAAAATTTAAAAAAAAGACTTCAGGTTGTAAATAAATTTGAATAAACAACTATAATATTTCATTTTGAATTGAAGGCTTATTTTTAAGTCTATTTTAAAGTTGTTTTAATGGCAATATTAATGCTGTTTTATATTTTGTATACTGGATATTACTAAACAAAGGCACTTGCAAATTTCAATTTTTATTTTTACATTATTAATAAGAAGCATTTCCTTGTAAAATTTTATTTTGATAAAGTTAAAAAAAAGATTCAAGAGATGTTAGCGAACTCTAAAGACACTGAATTCGTTACATAAAGGAAACTAAGTTAACTGAAGGTTTTCAAAAATAAGGAGAATCCAGGAGACGATGCCAAAAATGATTTTTTGGGAGGAAGGGGGGGGGGGAGAAGGACAAATAAAGCAAAAAAGATACTAATTAAGAGTTTTTTGTTACCACCAATAATACTGCATTCATTTTTGCTTCAAATATAGATCTGATAAAAACCTTTAATGTACAAAACTACCATTCATTTCTCCAAAATATATTGATATTAAACTATTTCAATTATGTAAATAAAAATTTATGCAAAGGGAAGAAAGAATTTTACTGAAGTTGATCAACTCTATTCAGTTTGATATAGTTACCGAAACGTAAACAAAATATTTCATCTAAAAAAATGTTTTTATATTTTCCAGGCATTTATCGATGTTGTTAGCTGGCAACAGACAAAAGTTGTCAAACTGCAGTTTAAAACTATTAGTTATACATTAAGTGCAAATAGCGCATTATAAAAATTTATCAGTACAGCAATAAAATATAAGTTTTTCCGCCCATAAAATTGGAGATAATGCTGAAGGTCTACAGCAAATAACCGATGTGAAAACCGATGAATCCTAAATTTAATCCATAAGATTGAAACATTATTATGCATTCTAAATAAACTCATTTTAAATAAACGTTTATAAATACACGTTAAATTATTTACATTGCACATTTAAGTTAAAATAAAACTTTTTCTGTTTTTTCACCTTGACAGTAAATCTATTATATTCACGGCTCACAAAAATCTGAGAATATTGCAAAAATAATATGAACCATTAATTGTTAGACTATGCATATAAAATGCAACTTAGGTTACTGTAATAGAAAAGCAAGTGTTTCTTGAGAGGGGTATGGGCATAAGTATGTCAAACAGGACGCGAGTGTTTTATATTGACTACCCAGTAAGGTCACCCAGTACAACGAAAACATGCCGACAGCAGTGAGACAAGTACAAAAGCATGCTGTTTTTCCGAGATAATCTGCCATTCGTAACCCAGTGCACCTTCTAGTTGAAGAAATATTGTGGGAGGTATTAAATGCAGGGTCCGACTTAGCCTAGTTGGGGCACGGGGCAAAAACATTTTTGGGGCCCTCTCTGCGTTACTACTTTAGAAATGAAGAACATTCATTAAAAAATGAAATGTGAAATAAAATTTCTATTCTATTTAGGGGCCCGAAGCAACTGCCCCGTATGCCTCTGCCTTAGTTGGGCCCTAATTAGATGGCATGCCAGATGTTTTCACAAGACATAATTAAATAACTTATAATGCTTCCCATTAAAAACATTTTGAAACATATCCCAATTTTTATAAGTACGCTAAAGCGATCATTTATTAATTTACATTTTAAATGCAAAGCAGTTTTATAATTTTGCATTTAAAAAGAAATTTAAGCGCCGAATCTATGCAGTTCTTGTCAATCGAATGGTTTGAAATGACAGGAGGAAATGGCAGTTGGCCAAGAAGGTTCTTGTGAAAATAGCAACAACTCACTTGCTGAAAAGTCAGTGCCGACGGCGGCTGAGGTGAAGAAGCATCTTTAGCACCGGGTGAAGGCGAGGACTGGCTATTGCTGTTACTTAGCACAGGCATTGGCGGACTAGGTTGCATGGACGCCACAGGCGAGGGCTGAGACAGGTTCAAGGGCCCTGGTCGAACCACAGGGGGGCCAGGACTCACCGGAAAAGGAGAATGACTTGGAGGAACGACTGGCATAAGAGGCGTCTGAAACATAGCTGAAAAGATATGACAGTTCAAATAGAGGAAATCACCATTAAATGGTTTTCTAAGTCCAACAAAAGCAATAAAAATAAACTTTGTACTCTTGTAGAATTTTATATGTATTATCAAAATTTAATACAAAAAATATGCATTTTAATTGCCAAAAATGATTTCAATGTTTAAAGATATTATCGTTTATTTCTAAAATAAACGAAGTATTGCACCTGTTTTAAATTCGAATAAACTTGATACACACACAAAAAAGCTTGCATAGTTTGTTTTTCATCAAAGACAGATTTAACTAATGTAACATAACTTATGACGGAATGTACAGCAAAAGAAAAATAAAGCGGGGAAGGGACTTCAACACTTTTTGGTAAGCACAATAACTTCTACAAACTATCATGGAATTCTTTCACTTTCAACTATTTGTGACAGAAAATTGAAACGAAATGAATGTAAGCAATTTGAGACATCTTTTTGATTAACAAAGTTGTATATATTAATCGAATTAATTGAGATGAAAATAAAGGTAATTCCAAGAAAAGAGTGGGCAATTGCTGATATTACTAAATCGATATAGATTTTAAAAAAATAAAAATTTGTTTTGATGCAATATGAAAGATATTTTTGAGACGGACATCCTTATTTCAATAGTTGAGCGGAGATTGGCACTTGAGGCAATATCCCCTCTCCAAACTTGTACGCCACAATAAATGAAAGGTCTTTGATGTCAGATTTAGTGAACCTCAGTAGGGCTTGAATAAGGCAGAGGCATATGGGGCAGTTAGCCCCGGGCCCCATATAAGTGGGGCCCCCAAATCAAATATAAATTTTATTTTGTTTCCTTCTTTAATGAATGTTCTACATTTCTAAAGTAGCAAAGGGGCCTACAAAAAATTGTTGTCCTGGGCCCCAACTAAGCTAAGTCGGGCCCTGAACATTAGACCCAAATACACAATGGATCTTTGATGGAATGAGGTAATGAACCCTCCAATTTTGAAGCAGAAACTCAACAAAAAGATTAGATACTCAGTCTTTCAAAAATAAAGTATTAAGGAACAAAAATAAAAACGTTCGAAAGGATTTGAACATAGGAGAGATTCATTGAAAGAAACAGAAAATATTTGATACTGCAATTACTCATTACTGTTACTTGAGAAATAGTTTTTATTTCAAATGAGAAGAATAGCTGAGAGCGAAACCAGGTGTCCAAAAGAATTCAGTTCTCTGGAAGGCATTTCTTCTCAATTTCATCACAACCTTCTCATGCATCATTCAATTTCCTTCGAGACTACAAATTTTCATTTGGCATTACAGGGAACTGAACTTGGAGAAAGGGGAAATAGAAAAAGTGATGGAGCGTTTTTTTTCCCACTTCTTTTTTACAGGAGAAAGGGGAAAAAAAGGGACTTTTTATTCGATTTGAGAAGTCACTACGACAGGTGCAAACCAGACACGTTCTACAGCACACGCTTTAGATCTTATTAAATGATAAGAAAATCACTCTTTGTTTGTTTAGGATGAAAAATAGAGATGAGAGGGGGCTAATGGAATTACGACTGAAGGCTGTGACAGACACTTTTCACTCTTTTTTTTCTCCCGTTATTATAAAAGCCAAGAAAATGGGAAGGACGAGAAATTTGTTGGGGAGAAGATGGACAGAATGATATACATAAAAAAAGTCTTATGACAGACGTTAAAATTCAGGTCGGAACATACAGAGCTGTCTGAGTGGGAAAAAAATCTTAAATATTTTCTTAATCTTACAATCCAATGCTTGAGACGTCAAAACTAAGTACATATTATAAATATTAAGGAAATTTATTTATTAAAATTTCAAGGACAATTATAGAAATATTTATTAAAAACAATTAAAGTTTTTCATAAGATATGGATAAAATATACATTGCTACCAAATGAGGAATTGAATACAAGAAACATAATAAATTAAATCTAAAATGTAAAAATATTGAAATTTTTTTTTGTTCATCTCCACCCCACGTCCTCGCTTCAAAGCACAACCTCTAAATGAAAAAAAAAACCACCTATAATGAGCAGTATTTTCACGATATGTAAGCCTCATAATAATTTTTTTCCTCAATAAGATTCACAAACTCTTATTTTAAATTTTAAAAGGATGTTTTCTCTTTGGTTCTTTAATTCTGCAAAAATTCCTCTAAACTGGAAAAACTTTTGAAAACCTGGGAGAATTTGGGGATATTACCGTTTCTAGTTTAATTACCATGTTTAATCCGGTTAATTAATTCTATAAAATTATTTAACACAAGTTAGATAATCTGAACTATAATTTTCAACTTTCAGGCTTCCAATAACACATTTTATACTCATTCAATTGACTGACGCTTTTATATGCAAAGACTCAGAACAGCCTACAAAGAAATTACTTACCTGACTATTGCTCAGTGTTATTTGTCTTTAAAATAATATTTTGAAGGGGGGGGGGGAGACCCAACATACTGAAATTATGTAATGAAAGAAATCGGATACAGATATCTTTTTGATTGTCAAATTCCTATGTATGCAGAATTTGTGACATTTTATGCATGGTATCGATTCTTTTTCCATTTTTCTCACATACGATACAAAACCACTTAATTTTAATTTTTATACTTTTTGAATCACTATTGGACGATTTATTGTCTCCTTATTGATGCTCTTTTAGCTAGTTTCCATTCCATTTTATTAGAACTTCCAAATACTTTCCAGATTATTTTAATTCTGGTAATTCGAATCTAAGCAACTTTTATAATTATACAAAACTTTCTCTTAACCTTATCTTTAAACTAATTTCATGAAATTTTTATAGTAAAATACAACCAAACAAGATTTCTTTCTAAGAATGTCATAAAAAAACTGCTATATACTTTAAAAAAGGTAAATACATTAAGTCTTTAAAAATATTTTGTTGATGATATCTAAATATAAATGCTGTTTACTAACTGAAAATACGTATTACTTTATCGTAAAATGAATCCATATACCCTATTTAAATTGTTGCATTATGAATTTTGAAATTTTCCAAATATTTAAATGAATTGAGGTTACTATTGAAGTCCTATACAGGCCATATATAGGCCATAGACCCACCATATCTCATCACATCAATGGCACCTTCTCAAGGAAGTACGTCTCGTCATTTGCGATGGAACTGTTAATAAATTACCATCATGTTTAGATAACGAAACCAAAACATTCCTAATTAAAAGGCGATATTTCAACGTCGTACTTAAGCTCCCCCCCCCCACCATGTGAGGACAACTAAAAAAAAAGACCTACAGATGAAGCTGACTCTTATTTCCGTTATGAGTGAATGGCGTTTCTTTATTATCGGCAGAATTTAGAGTTTTATTTTTACAAAATATGAGTCGAATTTCCTGGAACTTTTACGATGACAAAAATAAAAATTACATTATATACATAATACATCTTTCATAGTATGCGTCTAAGCATAAGGGATAAAGCTGGTCAGGGAAAAAATTATTCTTATCAGTTATTTTTTTTTTACGAGTACCAGTGAATATGACAGCTGGATCCATGAAAAGGAATAAACTTTTAGAAATAAACTAAAGTTTTCTTCTTAATCAGCAGGATTTTGAAGATAATCTAGTCTAATGCGGTGTTCTAAATTTTTTTACAAAAAAATTGTTAAAATATATTAAGTAGAGGGAAAAAATATTTTTTTATTCTACTGAGTCTCAAAATATCATTAATAATAAAGAAATCGAGATTCATATCTAGTTACAAATAATAGCAAAGCAAATATTTATATATAACGATATTTCAGCATTCTATAAAATTTTAAAAAATAATAACAGTTTTTCCATCAATTACAGTATTAAATTATCTTGAATAAGCTACATTAAACTTTAAATAATGTAATACTAATCCGTTCTGCAAGTATTACGATATTATGTTTCGAGGCATTCTTCAAAATTTTTAAGCTATTAAATTCTATTTCTTAAATAATTTAATTTAAAATGGAAGCTGTTTTTGATGATAGCTTCTAAACATTTCTAAATTACGTATTTTCAACTGAGAAATTTAGACCACACTCTCGGGGGAAATAGTCTAATTTCTTAACACTTCATTTTTCTTCTTTGTACTTTTTTGAAAACGAAGTAGAATTTTATGTTATTATGTTAAAATATCCATATTTTATTTAAAATGAAGCATAAAAATGCTTTGGAAAAATTTGTAAATAAAAGAATTTCAATTAAAAAATTTTTTTTATAACATTTCTACAAGAAGCTAAAATGTTACTTATCTAAATATGACAGTTTAAATTTCTTCAAAACTATCAATATCAATTTAAAAACTCACAAATTAAAAAAAATCAGACTTAGAGCAGATATTAAATAACTGGCCATTTTCAAACTGTTTTATAAAGTTGATACTGAATTCTTAAATGTCTTGGATTCTTATGGCCCTTTTTTTTCACTAAAATAACACATATATTATTAAAATTAAGAAAGTTTTCACTAGCATCCTGGAATAAGGATAGCTTGTCTTCCCCATGAACTGGGTGTGCCGGGTTCGAGTTCCGGTTCGGGCATTGTTGTTTTTCTGTGTACTATCTGTGAGGTGCGTGAATGTGCTTTCTGTAAATAAACGGTTGTGCAAGTGAATGCAGCGCATGAATTAGCTAAATCGTACTCTTGAACCTTGTTGATGCTACTAAAAAAAACCAGAGACGCTCACTCGGTTAAAATCGCTGATTGATAACTGTCAGCGGGCTTGTTAATTACCATAAGTCCCAACAACTGAGAGTTTTCATTTTTAATATGTTATCCTTATAAGTATGGGAGGATACTAATGAAATTTTGTAAGCACATGGGCTGATATAATGCAAAACGAAATAAGATACGACAGGTAAGGTTCATTTCTATGATCATGTGTTGGGACAGAAAGGTGTAAAATATATTTACAATATGGAAAAATGA
The DNA here is from genome assembly GCA_026289955.1 of Argiope argentata. Classification (NCBI taxonomy): domain Eukaryota; kingdom Metazoa; phylum Arthropoda; class Arachnida; order Araneae; family Araneidae; genus Argiope; species Argiope argentata. Next base: position 1,008,071 of record JAOUZG010016587.1, on the reverse strand, counting down.
ATTAATAGGTGGTATGATTTCTTCCTATAGCTATGGAACCTTTTAAAGGCAAATTCATGCTTGAAATTGGTCAGTTTATGTAAGGTAACAATTCCATCAATGCTGTTTCCAGTTTCTGAATGATTCCAGAAATAGGAGGGCATGATCTATCTGCCCTCCAAAGAATATCCCAAACATAATATATGGGGTTAAGTCTCAATGGTCTGGCTGATCAAGATCTCATCCCTAATGCTAAAAGCAGTCATAAGGCTTTTGTGAAAGACACGAATATCTGAGTGCCAACTGAAAACCTAAAAATTTCATTACCATTTTGGTTTATTTATTGGATGTTAAATCATAGGGAACGGATTTTAGATTCTTTCATCATGAACGTGTGCTGAGAGTCAGTGTTTGAAATCGGGATTTATCACTGAATAGAAAGCTCTCCCATAGATCTCTACTACAAGTATAATGTCGATGCTCTCTGCACCATGCTAAACGGGATCTTTTGTGATAACAAGTAAATGATATGATCTGAGATTGCAGTCAGATATGAAAATTTGAAGCCTTTAATTTTCCTTTGCAGAGCTACAATCGACCAAGATTTAGTTTTTATAGACGTTAGTGTTCATTCAAATTAGTTTCTTTTTATCGATGAATTTCTAGAATGGGATGATATTCATCGTGCAGATTGGACATCTAAATCTCTGGACTGAAACCCACACAGCATATCTGAGATGCTCTTGGGAAAGCAACTACTGTCCTCTTTTCCTCCAGAATCACCCATGAATTTAACCAGCTGAATTTCCAGCAGAAATTCAAATTGTGAAAGCGGTAAGAGGAAACCATACTACTACCAACTTTTTTTTGCTTCATTTTATAAAGTACTCTTTACATTTTGGTACTTGACTAGAACTTGACTAAGTACCAAAACGCACACGATCATACGAGCCGGCCGTAACCAGTACTTCTGGGGCTAATCAAATCAAAACATAAATGAAAATTTCTAATTCTTAGTGCTAGTGTTTGTAAAAAAGATCTTTTTGATTCTTATTTATCAAATTCCTATTATTTTTAACTTTCTCAGTTTGGTCATCCGTTTCGAGTCTTGAAAATACTGAATCAGCAATTCCTTATCTATTGCATTCCGAATCACAAATATTCTCCATTTCGAAGTTATCAATGCACCAGCTGATAATTCGGCACTTTCTCTCTATAATTTTTCGCTTACAGCTGATGCAAGCAATTTTGTGCGCAATATTTATAAATTGGTAAAGGCTGGAACCATCATACACATCCAAAAATATTAATTTAATTGTCTATTACTTTTTCGTTTTAAAATTATTTGAAGGCTCCAATAAATCTTTTTTTTATGTTTTAAATTTTTTTAAAAAATTTATAACTGTACAAAACATTTAATTATTAGGAAACAGAATACTTACTTGTTGTAGGACCACAGGTAGACTTGAATTACATCTAAAATTTTATAACTTAAAAATTTCCTACCTACACTTATGCATAGAATGCAAAGCAATTTGTCTCAATTTTAGAAGTGTTATTTGAGATTTATTCAAGTAATTCATCGTGAGCTGAAATATCTCTAAATTTAGAATAAAAGGCACGGAAAAGCAATAAGCATTTGAGATTATGCAAATTTTATTGAATAGACAACACATAATACTTTCTGGAAGGGGCATGGATATATTAATGAAATGACAAAATTATATTTTATATTAAATTATGCAATAATTTAATCCTTTCTAGGAAAAAGACGATAATTTCTATTTTTTTTTCAATGAAAAAAGTTTATAATTCAGTTACTTTTTTTAAAAAAAATCAGTTACTTTTTTGAAGATAATTATAAAAATTCAGTTACTTCTGGGGAAAATGCAGTTACTTTTTTGAAGGAGATAATTATAATAAAAATTCAGTTACTTTTTTGAAGAAGATATTTATAAAAATTAATTTTTTTTTGGAAGGCGGTATAATACCTGGTCTGTTGTGCTGAAAACTTTTATGTTTGAAGGATTTACCCCTTTCAGAAATCAGAAATGTCAAGTACCACTAGGTACAGGTGCCACATTTATTGAAAACAAGCATAAAAAGTATAGTTTTATAAAAGATAGAAATACAGAAAGATAAACAAGGGCTCCGCCAGGTAGAATAACACAGTCATTTAGATAGAGATTACAAGAGAAAGGTGACTTTTAATAATTTTATTACCGTTTGATTTGGAATTGAACGAGCTTCTTTCAAGTGTACAATTAGTATTATTCATTTTTGAGTCAGAAGGGTGAAGGGGTGCATGTACCCTGTGGCTCTCCTCGACAGTACAAGCCCGATAATCTAATAAAATGAAACACAGTTAGAGAAAGGATTGGCGAAATTCATACAATCGCATAATCTCAAACAGAAAAAAGTTATAAGCTATAATTAAATAGTTATTAGTTTAATAATATAGAATCGAAATGAGGAAAATAGATTCATTAAAAGCATGCAAGATTTTATTAGTAATAAGAACACCAAAATCTAAGCAACCATTTTTAAAAAAATATAAAGCAAAGAAATAAAAGCAAAGGAAAATGTCTAAAGCTTTTTCTATGAAGCCCATTTAATTTTTGTCAGTACTAATTTTTTTAAATTTATTTGATAAATCTATTCCTGTAAGTATAGCTTTTGCAATACAGATTACCATTAACACTATGAAAATGTGTTTTCTCATGCGTTCTACTTAAAAAAATAATAGATTTTTTTTTCAGAACTTCCTTTTAAAAAGAACACATTCAAGTAAAAATGCTTAAATGTAAGGAACTAGGAAATGAACTACTTTCGAAAATGCCATTTTTTAATTTGTAATTCCTTGAAGATTCACTTAAAAACATAAAAAAAGAAAAGAAAAGTACTCTCAAATTATTTTTCTGATCATGTTTTAAATATTTCTGGTGGTATTTCGAAAACGTTTATTACAACTAAAAAATAAAAATTTCGATATCATTTTTTCCCGCCTACTTATTCCATAATGCCGTATTTTGTACTGGGTTAGATATCCCGGAAGAAAAATACCTCAAAATGAAATGTGAAAAATCATTTTTTTTTTGTTTCAAACTAACCCAGGTGAGTAGAGCTTACCTGGGTTGTTGACCCACTCCTGCAAGGCTTTCTGCAACCTGCGCACGTGGAGAGGTTTGCTGGCCATTCCCACCAATGCCATTATCTCCAAGAACTCTTCCTCTCCAGCTTCACACAGCTGCTGCACGTCGTCACCACCTGAAGCATGCAAAGAAGATACAGCTTACCTCGGAGGAGTTTCGCAGCAAGACTCGTTACAAATACAATTTCAAATAAATATATGCCTGCAAGCTAAGGGAAGTCACTCGACAACTAAGAGTGAAAGTTCAATGACAAAACCGGAGCACATAGGCCTTCGTTTACAGAACACTACAGCACACGCGCTTTTGTTTTTAAAACTGACCCAATTCTCTTAGTGAAATCTTAAAATTGACACTCAACACCACATACATGATACAAAAGAGGAAAAATTAAAATTAACTACCAGTTTTAGAATAAAATCTTTATCTATATATATATATGTAATGATAATTTAAACTCTTAATTTTAATCCTAATTAATTTACAAACTTTATCTTAATTTAGCCCATCGTACTATCCCTCTAAAATATTCTCTTATTTCCTGATCCATTCCACTCTCTCTAGTTAATTAATTCAAGAGAAGCTTTGTAAAATTGCTGAATCAGCTAACTCCAAGTGTAGGGACAGAAATTAGACAGCTTTGCAAATGCCATTAAAAGATCCCTAGGATTCCCTTGCACGAGCTGTGCATGTGATTGACATGTGTCGAGGATCCCTTTTAAAATCTGAAGGTATAAAAATTTAATCTGCTTTTTCATCATTCCGTGTTGAGCACGCCGCTTTTGCTTGTAAATAATGCCTGCTTCCGGTGGTGGAATAAAAAGAACTTAAAAATTCAACCTGTCTTCTCCATGATTTCGGCCACGACTCTGATATCTGCTTTCAACAAATAATTTAATTGCTTTAAATTAAATTAAACCCTAATTAAGTCCATATTTTTATCTTAATATTAGGCATAGCAACTTCATTCTAAAAATATTCTCTTATTTCCTGATCCATTCCACTTGTTCTTATTAATTAATTCAACAGAAGCTTTGTAAAATTACTGAATCATCTACAAGCCGACTAATTCCCACATTCCTGGTGAAGGGATAAAAATCGTCCAGCCAAGCACATTCCCTTAAAAGATCCCTATGATTCCCTTATAAGAGGTGTACATGTGATTGACATGTGTCGAAGATCCCTATTAAAATCTAAACGTATATATTCACATGGATAAAAGTTTCATAAGCTTTTACTCATTCCGTTTATTAATTTGATCCTTAAACAATTCTATTCTTCGTTGAATCAAACAAAATTCACCCCCATTTGTTCCATACGGCCTAGAAGGATTAACTGCGCTACAAAAAAAGGTTAAACCTATCTAAAGAGGATGAAATGAGAGTAGAAATATATTATGTTTTCTCGCCACAACTACGGAACCTATCATTCCATAATAATTATTTTTACATCATCTATACATTTGAAAAATTAGCTCTTAAGTAACAGATTTAATTACAAAAGAATATTACCCTAATTGTAAGCAATTTTTCAAAAGTAATTTAGAAAGTTCCCTTTTTCCCATTTCAAATATTAAACTTATTTTATTATTTAATCAGTCTCATTCGCAGGCTTTTGTCAATGTTAACTTTTTTTCTGGTAAAGTTCTAGAGCAGGAGTTCCAAGTTGACTAGAAGTTACTAAAACAGATATTTGATTTTGATATCTCTAAATTTTAGTTAATGTCCTTAAAAAGTAGCATTTCAAGTCAGAACTTATAAATATTTTTAGGGCAGTAGTAATTAAATATTAAAAAAACTTTTAGTAGTTGTCTAATATAATCATTTCTCTCATTTCCCCTATGTTTAGTAACTCATATTTTTATGAGGAAAGTTACGTAATAAATAAGATTCAATTTAATACTGTTGTTGAATTCCATTTCTATAACATTTCTTGGAAGGTAATTAACAAATCTATCATTTATGTAGGTCATTTCCAAAGAACAAATACAAAATTTATCACAGTTATTATAGAGGTATAACTTAAAACGTCTGTTTTAAGTTAAAACTTGATAAAGATGACGTAATACTTATTAGTCCTCCACCCTCAATTTCTAATAGTCATAAGTTAAAGCCTTTTCCTCCAACTTTTATCCCAACTGAAAAAAAAATGATCATGTTATTACTCAACTCGGGGACTTGAAGCTATAAAGACATCAAACTGCTTTGAGAATCTAGAAGTACTGTTGGACACTTTCCAGAAACTATGTTTTTTTTCTCCCCGTTCCCTAAGGCGAGATTATCTGTTTCTCAGTTCTCTTCAGAGAACCGACAGCGTAGATTCCCCCCACCCACCTTCTCTTCCGAAAGCTGGAAGCTGAGAGGTGAGTATTGAACTCTCATTCTGAACTCAGTGAAGCATGTCAATCAACACATATTTCAAAATAAATACGAGTGAATTTGCAGTAGTTTAGAAATAATAAGCTAACACATTTACAGTTTATTCGTCTTTAAAAAAATAATAGCTGACAGCTGAATCTGTAGGTACGAAAAAGAGTTCCTATAAACAACAAAAAGAATGGTGCGATAAGACCGATGGTATGATGATACAGTTTGAATTAAGAACATGTTATTTCGGTCGTTTGGAATCTAAATGGTAAAAAGATGCTCAATGCTTAAATTGTGAATATATATTTATATAATAGGGTATATTTAAAAAGTAATAGTAGGGAATACGACAGCTGTTTTTTTTTCATAATAAACATTAAAATAATGGTCTTTCATTAAAGGAAAGAGCCATAATTCACAATGCAAAAAGTTTATCAAAAATGGAATTATTTCCTACAGTATAATTATTATGCCAATTTATAAATTCACAAGCTTTAAAGGAAGGAATCAGTTCATGTTCATATGATATGATTAATGTTGTTTACACCGATTTAAATTCGTAATACAAGGCAAAAATGTATGTTGCAGAAAATGGAATTTGATGCCACTGCTCATTGTGAGTTAGATTATCGCTGACATGATGACTTGTTTATGAAACGTGACTATTACTTCACATTTAGTTGTATTTTGTTTCAAGTGATTTTAATAATTAAAATGCTATTTAATGAAACTTTTCTTAAAATATAAAAGGGTTAATTTATTATAATTTGGAACAATAACTGTAAAAATTTCCGCATATGAAATCAAATTTGTTTTGCTTTTGAAAAAAGCATTAATGATAAGAAAACAAGAAAAAAGAATTACATTGTTTTATTTTGTAAAAAAAACCCCTAGGTTATTTATAAGGCTCTTTACAAGGGAAATATTAAAAAAACTAAATGATTGTTTATTTTAACTCAGAAGTTTTTGTTAACTAATGAGAGATACGTATCGGCCAGGTATTATTTTTCTATGATAAGCTGCTAATTTATATTTTATATATTAAATTATCTGTTTTCTAAAAATTAACTATTTTTTAATTACTTGAATTCAACCTCATTTTAACGTTAATTTGCTGAATTTTCAGCTTTTCAGGGTCTTATTTCTGTAACCTTAATTCACCAAAGTAAAGTTGGGACATCACTTGAAAAACATGTGCCTAAAGTTAATGTTTTTCCGGCAAGTTTAGTTAAAATTCCCTTTTCAAGTTATATAAGCTCTGAATGCATTTACACGATCTCTTTCCTTGGTTTAGCCTAAGTGTAAGGAAACCTCCACTCCTTGGCCATATTTCAAAACTACTAAAAATTCAATGTCTTTCTTAATAATGAAGAATAATAATAAATCTGCCATATTAATAATTGTTCTCTTACTCATTTCCTAAAAGTTATATAAATATCTAAATGGCAACTAACATGACAAATTAGCAGAGAATATTTTGCAAAGAAAAGAAATACAGAAGAGGTTATAAACCTTTCATTACATCATAAAACAGACAAATTCTTCCCGTTCCAAATATATAAAAATTAGAAATAAATAAATAAAAACGGTATTGCTCAGATAGTCTCGAAGTAATTTCCTGATCCAATAAAATTATACGAAATCTATCGGCATTTGCGTCTAAACACCTACGCGAATAAACCACTGCAGAGCAAAGTAGTACTTTTACATGGAATCTGGAAATGTCTCGAGTCAAGAAAGGAAAAAAAGGTGGGAAAGTTGTTTGTAAAAGCGCAGGTGATTCTAAGCTCACTAGAAAATCAGAAAAAAAATTAAATGTTCCATCACGACATGTCTTGCTTCCAGACACAACAATGGCGCGAATAACATCAACAGATAGGAAATTTGTCTCATCATCAGATTCATCATGAATACTTACGATACAATGAACTCGGATTTGAAGATTTGAAACGATATCCGTACTTTAAATCTGATGAAGTAAAACATTCGTTTTATCATTATTTTGTATTAGAAAATTTACTTTAGATGCTCCTTAAAAATTATAGAGTTTAAAAAAATTACACCGTTAACAGTTAATGAATTAACTCAAAAAATTATTCACAAAATAATAATAAACAATTTTTAAAACGTTCGTTAGAAAAGAAAACTTGTTTAAAATTAAATTTAAAAACGTAAAGGAATAAACAATATACGTAAAACACGGAAAGGTTGAATCATTCATGGAATATTTTGAAAATATTTTCATTTAAAGCAAGAAGGCTTAAGATAAAAATGGATATTAAAAAGAATAAAGTTGCTTTAATAATGAGGAAGGAAGTAATTTATGCAAGAAAAAGGAATAGTAAGTGGATTTGAATTTTTAAAAAGATTGAAACTGAAAGAGTAATATTATCGCCACACTGAATGAAATAAAAGTGATTCAAACTGATTACAATCCTATTAGTCACAACTCGTTTAAACCGTTAAAAGAAAAAGAAATACCAAAAGATAAATTAAGTAATGAAAATGAAATGAGATGCCTGCAGCTATTTTCATTCACAAAACTTTTTATTCTTGTTGTTTTCCGAATAAATAAATGATCTGTTTCAAATAGTAAAGCAGTGAATACGAAAAATATCTTCTAGAGAAATATGATGAATTTATGAATGTATTTTATATATTATTTATTTTAATTTTAATATTATTTATTAATATTATTTATTTTAATTTTTATAACCGATAGGTGGAAGAAAGTTACGTTTGAAAGAATATCACTGAGGATTGACACGATATAAGAAGAAAAAAATGGTAATCTATTCTACTAATTCTGCATCACATAATTCACAGTGTAGCATAAGAAAATTAAATAATATTTAATTGCATAATAAAAATGTCATGATTAATGTATTAAATGAATGGGAAATATTGAAGGCAAAGTAAGTAAATGAATTCCAAATATGAAGTTAGTTTTTTGAAATTATCATTAAGTCTTTTTTTAAAAAATTTTACGTTTTATTTTTATTTATTTATTTTTGTGGAAATGCACACTCAGGCTTGTGAGAAAAAAGTTAGTTACAAATGATTACATTTTTTTCTTACTAAAAATGGTTAAGATTAGGTAATACATTGATTTACAAGTAAATAATGTAAAGGGAAAGATAGTAGCTTGAATATGAAAATGATATGTAAAGTCGTTTAAGACCAAGCAAAATCAAAGAATAAGAGATAAGTATACTACAAAAAACTTTAAATACTAAGTATCAAATACAGCAAAAAAAACTAATTAATAAAAGTAAATAAATGATTCCATAACTAATAAAAAGAACGGACCTCACTTAAATTTAGAGAGCAATTCGGAATCTAATATTGATGAGACACCTCAAAATTTAAACTTCTAAGAGAATGAACTCAACACAAAAATCAAATCCTATTATCAATACTGTACTGAATGGCTTTCTTTATTTACTTTAATAGCAGTTTCTAATATTCTAGAAAATATATTCACTGAATACAGATATATTAAGTATTAAAAAGATGAAGTAAAAAAAACGAGAAAATTGCTCAGTATATTTCAATATTTGAAATAACTTTCTTTTTACAGTTATTTCAGATTTTTTTTTAAATTTTATTTCCGTCCTTCAAACCATATAACTATCAACACAACCGGAATTATTAAAAAAAATATAAACCATAAAAATAGAAAACTTTCTGACTATTGTGAATAAATGTAAACGTATAAAAGAAATTGTTTAGTATGACAGATTTCTGTTCTACTAAAGGAAATACTATTAAAATAGTATATGCAATTTGTAAATTTTTTAATAAAAATTCTTAAAAAAATTCTTATAAATAAAATTATAAAATTTTCGGTAATGTAAATTTTAATGTCGATTCGGTATTAGTCATGAAATACAAATTGTAAATCACTCCAACAACATTTCCATACCTGCTTAGGAAGCGGTTCCTTATAGTTTTATATACATTTAGAAACAACGTAAGGACTATATGGGTAATGATTAGATGTCTGGTATAACAACTGATCCAATAATTGCTTCGAACTTTCAATTTTTTTTAAATTAAGAAGTAATTAAAGTAAAGGCCAAAGAAAAAAATATTATCACTATTGTTTAAGTCAAAGCTTCGAACGCCATAATTCATGACCTCAAGCAAAGTAATGAAGATAAAAAAAGGCGGATTGAGATCCATTCCTTAATGCTGTGTTCCAATATTTTTTAATTAATATATTTAATTTAATCAATATTATTTAAAATTAGTAATCTACTATAAATATATTTTGTAATGTTCTCATTTATAAAAATAACATATTAAATAAATAAATAAAAAATATGAATAAAAATAAATAAATAAATAACTCAAAAAATATAAATAACATATTAAAAATATATATTTGCAAAAACTTTTTAGGAAAAAAACTTTTCATTTAGTTTACCTATTAACAATTCTTATTGATTCTGATATTTTGAGAAATTATAAAGCTGATTACTGCAAAGTTTATAATAAAAGCTGCAGAAATTACCTCAATGTACCTCTGCAAAAATTACATCTTACATTGAAGTGATAACATCTAGTATTTACACTCATGCTCTTGAATGGACGAAGAAGTATTTCTCTCATATTTTAGAATCAAGTTTATTAAAACAATTTTATTCGTGCATATATTATATAGCTATGAGTTTCAGCCTAATTTTGCGAAGATTAATTAAACATAAGAAATATGAAAAAAATAATAAAGCGTAGTAAAGCAATAAGTGTTTATTCAGTATTTTGAATTCGAAATATTTAAAGCACAAACAATTTTATTTTTTCTGTAACATGCTGTATTATTCTTGCGATGTCACAGATTAAAGGTCATAGGAATTAGGGGTGCAGTGAAGACTAGTCGGAAAAGGAAGACAAAGATTTTTCTTTAAAAATATGTCATTATAGAGAGTTGTTGAATGTTACTGACAAAAATATGTCAGTAAAATACAACAATCTCAAAGTGCCTTTTTAACTGACTAGCTGTTAAAACATTCGTTCGAATAGATATGATGATTGGATCTGAAAGAATCTCGCAATAAAGAAAGCACGTTTTAAACAATATGTCATTTCAGTAATTAGAGTGAATTATGGGTTTTCATTTTCAATGATTATCAAATACCTCATTAGTCATTATTAGTAATGGATCAAATTAGTAGAGAAGTGACTAATCTCTTTCAAATAGTCTCCTAAATTCATTGAGGTATTTAGAGCAACTGCTGTGTCGGTAATGAGGAATCAATCACTTCCAATTTCCATTTGCTCTCGTTGATACTCTTTTAAAATGCTTTCAGATTATCATTCGAAAACACTCTTCAATATTGTTCCTTCGATTTTTTTAATCATCAAGATGCATCCTTGAACATACAGCTTCGCGTTAATGAATAAAATACTCTCACATTTCTAGAGTATATCAATATGGAAAAGTTGTCTCCTTATTGAAAGCATAAATAACTTTGAAAAGCAGTGATAGTCGAAATTCTAAACTTGTCATGACTCGAAATAAATCTTGATAAATGTTAGGCGAATTTTCAAAAGGTGTGTGTGGGGGGGGAGGGGATGCTTTCCCGAAATAATTGTTTCGAAACAATTTCTACATTGTGTTTAAGCTCTGTTTAAAAATTTAATTTATAATGAAACATTTTTTATGAGCAACGTTGCTAATTTTTTTAATCAAAATTCCAAAATATTCTATAATAAATCGATCAGTTTCTTTACACTTAAGTAAACTGAAAGAAATCTAGAAACGAAATGAAATTATATAAATAATTAATTCAGTGAAATTTAATTCTATAATCTAATAGAATATGTATTAAAATTCTACTGTATTTATTTCACTTCAAAATAAAAATAATTAATTGCTAAAAATTAGTTTCCTTATATTCATTAAATTTATTTATTATTCAACATAAAGAGTTTTAATCAAGCTCCTACTCTCGTTTATAATCATTACTCTGATTGTGATATTAGATTACTGACATTCTTATGATACTAGATTACTGACATTTTTGTGCTATTAGATTACTGACATTTTTGTGCAATTAGATTACTGACATTTTTGTGC
>JAOUZG010016587.1:973130-996485 GCA_026289955.1 Argiope argentata | reverse complement strand
TAATACTAGATTACTGACATTTTTGTGCAATTAGATTACTGACATTTAAAATAATAAAAAGGAAGAATTGAAGCCCCAAAATTAAAATGGTGACATCATCAGACATTTGCTTTTAAAGCATATCGCAGTCATTATCTTCAATATAATTTTTTTAAAAAAAATAAGAAATCAATAATTATATTTAATTTTTATGTTAGAAACAATCGACTGTAGTTGGATGAACGCACTTTTGAAAAGCTGTTTATTAAAAAAATATACTTTTAAAATGAATTATTAAATTTGTCGAGTCGGTATATTTTCAAATTTTTAATTAAAAGAATAAGTTTTTGAGCTTAGTTGAAGAATCTTTCAAAATTTTTCTATTACGATAAATATTTCTTTTAGTTAACCTTCAGTTTTTTGCTTGATTTGAAACTCCTCCACCTCACAAAAATTGTCGAAGAGTCTATTTTTTTAATTAAAATTTTAATTTTCCTCTACGAATCACAAATAAAGCATTGTTTTGTAATTAATATTTTTATATGCATAGGATGGCCTTAGTACATGCGAAAGTTTGAGCCAGATTATATAGTATATGCTCAGCCAAATGTAATCAAATCTAATATTATACTACTCGACCATAGTAAAATAAAAATTCAGATCAATTCCAAATCTAAACAAAAAAAGCATTATTTTATAGCAAAATAAAGCATTTTAGCAGACAAAAAAAATACTATAAATTCATATATGCCACTATTTCAAAGAAAGGCATCCTAAACATTCTGTACGAAGAAACTTAAACAAGCCTCATTCGGCACTGTGATAAGCAAATCAAATTCTGAGGCCAACCAAATCCCAAAAATTAATTGATAATTAAGTTAATGGTGAATATTAAACGGAATCAACTGAATCATAACTTAACTTCCGAAAATAAATTTTCATTTGCATTTTGAAAGAAATAAGTGTGCTGATTTTATAAACGTATCGTGTATAATAATCCCAAAAAGATCACCTTTATATATAAACATGGTTTTGGTGTAACATTGGATTTTCCAATTTCAGATCAGGATCAAGGTAAAACGTTAGAGAGTTTATGCTTTATTAAGCTCAGCTTGAGTTTGAACCTTTAATCAAAAGCAACATTTGAAACCTTTTAATTAAAGCATAGAAAAGTGCTTACTAGCCAGATAGATTTCGAATAATTTTATTAATTCATACGAAATTTTGTTTGAAAAGACTAGCTTTCGTTATAAGTTTCAATATTCCCTACCACAATTCACACAAAAATAGAAAATTTTGACATTTTTTTTTAGTTTTATAAGTTAATTTAAAATTCAAATACTTTCTAACACAATGTAGATTGTGACGATAACATCATTTCAAACTCATAAAAAATAGTGTATGTCAAAAGTAAAAATGGCTGAGAGAAATTCAGGAGCAGATAACATCAGTTTTTCTTTCTCTTTCAGTTTCGTATAGTGAATCTATGGCGCCATCTTATCAAGAGGCATATAGGAATAAATTATTAAGGATTAAAATTTTTAAATGGAATTTAAGGAAGGCAGCCATCATACATTTCGTATTTTTTAAGCTTTGTAATATTTATGCAAAACTAATAGTAAAAACATATGCAAAATATTTAAAAAAATGATTCTGTTCCGAGTATTAGAATGACACTTAAAAATATTAGATAAAATCAAGGATCTTAAAATGCAGTTTATCCAGTTATAAATAATTGTGCACCGTGCCCCATAGTAAGAAGGTATTTGACAGTAACGTAATAAATGAAGACCTTTCAAGAGAACCTTGTTAGCTTCCTGAGGCAAGGTCTTCCATAACAAAGAATAAAAGTCTGCCATCAGCTGGCTGAAAGCCCTGATATTTCAAAAAGCTTTACCAGTCCTCCTTGACAGCAACAGACCCCTTACCATTAGTAATCAATCAGTTTCACTTTAAAATGTTTTATAAAAAAAGTGAGTACTCGAGTGAGCAACCTCGAAAGAATAGAGGAGGCATCCTCAATCTTTCCTTTCCTAAAAAATTCCGAACGCATTGCTAACAAGTCTATAGAAAATTTCGCTTCAATGGCTGAATTTCCAAGAGTAATTGGGATGGTAAAATTATTTAAATGAGGTGAATTTTAATACGGGTGTCCTTGGCGAGATAAATGATTCAGAATACTTAGTATATTCAGCATGGCATAAATGGATAATTCTCTGTTAGCCTTAATTAGAATGATTTCTAAATTAAAAAGATAGCAAAAGGGTTATAAGAAATAATACAAAAAAAATTAATTCCTGAGTATATTGATACTGAAAAATATTTTATCGAATCATCTAATATTGACGATATTATAGCAATATTTAGTTTCTGGTAATAAAAATATCTCAAATCAGGTAATAAATGTTGGACTGCTCCTTTTAGTTTGTAAAATCAATTCTAGTGAATAAAATATTCTTTATAATAGTTTAACGAAAAATAAAATTTTTCGAAGAAACAAGTTTGGCTTATGAGATCCACGAGTTACAATGGAGGAAAAAAACCAGAGTTAACTGCTCCAAGATAAAGTTCACGGGTTATTGCTTATGTAATAATTTTTATTTTATATGCTTACTCGACTTGGATTGGGTAAAGCAATGTAACATTTCATTGTTAGGCTTTCTTATTTGAAAAAGTTTTAATTTGATTTTTAAAAAAACGATCTCGTTTTTGAAATACAAATAAAATATCGCACCGATTTTCTTTAATCGCAGTACCTACTATAAGAATAATGTTAAAAGTTTAACGAATCTTTTTATTAACTAAATATTATTATTATTTCAATTTATAATTTAATTTTGTTGGATCAGGTATATATGTTTCTATATTCAGTCAATATTGAATAAAATCTTTGTGCTACTTGATGAGCGAAAAAAAAGTTAAAGCCAATTTAATTATTTGGACGCTTCTAAAATATTCTTACCTTGGCAAATGAATGTATCGTAGTAGGATAAGAGATTGGCTTGTTAATTGCTCCAAGATAAAGTTCACGGGTTATTGCCTATGTAATAATTTTTATTTTATATGCTTACTCGACTTGGATTGGGTAAAGCAATGTAACATTTCATTGTTAGGCTTTATTATTTGAACAAGATTTAATTTGATTTTTAAAAAAACGATATCGTTTTTGAAACACAAATAAAATATCGCACCGGTTTTCTTTATTTGCAGTACCTACTTTGAGAATAATATTAAAAATTTAACGAATATTTTTATTAACTAAATATTATTAGCATTTTCGAATTATTTAATTTTATTGGATCAGGAATATATTTTTTTTCTATTCAGTCGATATTGAATAAAATATTTGTTCTACTGGATCAACAAAAAAAAGTTAACCCCTTAACCGGTTTGCCCGTACGCCGTACGTGCATCGATTTATCGACTTTTGATAGTTGTAAACAAAAAATAAATCCTTCATAACAATTATAATTCAATAGTAAAAGGACTTCGAAAACGTAGATAAGCCAAGTATTCACGGATTTCCATTTGAATCAAAATAAGAAAATATTCCCAAACTAGAAGGTATCATCTTATTAGATAGTAAGGAAAATTAACCGGTTAAGGGGTTAAAGTCAATGAAATTATTTGGACGCTTCTAAAATATTCTTACCTTGGCAAATGAAAGTATCGTAGTAGGATAAGAGATTGGCTCGTTGAAGCACTCTGTACAGTTGAAGCTCTGATTCGTTTGTGGGTTGAGACGTCATAGCTACTGCCAAAGAGACAAAATTTTGTTAAAAGGCATGCGAGTTGAAACTCGTCATCCAACCATGCACATGCAACAATAAATTATTGTATCAAAATTTATTTATGAATCAATACATAAAAATCTGCATGCAACACCAATTTTTTTCAATCATGCTTCACAACAACAACAAAAACACGCAATAAATTTCTATTAACAATCATCAGCGTATGTTTTACCCAAAAAATCTTCGATAAAAGACCCATTTTTGGACCTGATAATGATGTTGAAAATTATCCCAATTTTCATTTCGATTTGGGACGCTTGATAAAATTTACTTGTCGTCATATCGAAGTATTAGGTGAATAGTCCAAACAAATAAATTAAAGTAAGGCTAGTTTTCAATCATAAAGAATCCAGTTTTATCTAATAAAATAATATCGTGAATCTTAAAGCTAAGCATAAAATAAATTATGTGAGTGATTTTTAATCTTCTTTATCTCCTCATAATTACGGATAACGGTCAAAGAGTGGAATTCAGAAGTGGGATACTTATACGAGAATTTTAACGGATGTATTCTTTCCCGAGAAAAGCAATAAATATAAAAGAAATGGATATTGTATGAGTGATTTTTAATCTCCTTTATCTCCTCATAGTTACTGATAACCGTCAAAGAGTTGAATGCAGAAGTGGGATACTTATACAAGAATTTTAACAGAAGTATTCTTTCCCGCGAAAAGCAATAAATATAAAAAGAAAATATTTTACAAGTAAAAAAGACAAACTGTTAATAAGAACGGATTAATCATCCATAACACAAACGTATTAGAAAACGAATATTATGGCTGTTCGAGATACATTAAATGTTAATCGATTTCTACTGTAAATTTCTAAACTTCAATCAATAAAACTTATGTTTGAAACATATACTCTTATTTAGATTAAACATTTTCCAAGTACTTATTATTAATATTTTTTCCTTACACAAATAAATAATCTTTAAAAGCATTGAAAATTTCAGATCTATAATGGAATTTTCAAGAATTTTCTTGAAATTGAGTTTTGATGAGCGAAACGAATAAACACTGAAAACAGAGTATAAAGAGAGCATTTGTAATATTTACTACATTATCAATATCAGTTAACTCCCAAAATGTACTTAGAATCACCAAAAGAAAAAAATGCATTTAAATTGGAGACCCTCTGTCATGGATCATAATTACAATTTTAGCATTAGGTTATGTTAATTTTTTTCAAGAATATTAAGAGTTTAAACAAAATTTTCAAGCAGTTGTTCGACGCATTAAAATAATAATTTATTTTTCTGCAACAATCGATTTATATATATATATATATATATATATATATATATATATATATATATATCAGTAGAATAAATGAACACTGATTCTTCCTAAAATAGTCAACAATCCAAAGCTGAGAAAATAAAGCAAATGAAACAAAAGGGTAGGGAGATTCTTAATCAATTTACCCTGAGAAAAGAAACGAGGAAAATCCGTGACAAAAGAAATGTGGGGAAAAAAATTGGGAGTCAAAATAAAGTCCTGGGACTTCCAGAAAACAGCTAAAATCTTTTTTTTTTCTTTCGTTTTCTTTTCTAATAAATAGACAGGAACATTAACCAAAGAAACAAAAAAAAATGAACAATAAAAGAAAAATTCACAAAGTGCAAAGTATTCAGCACTCCAAGAGAAACAGAATGCTTCCAGAGCAATTCGAATACCATAGAACAGAAAAAGCAAAAAGCTATTAATATGAAAGGAAGCTTCTCTTAATGATTTTGTTTCTCTGTACCGAAAATCTTTTGGAATTACTTTTCAGAAGAAAATTAACTTGTAAAATTATAAGCTATCGCCTACATTATTTAAATATTTCATGAAATAGAAGAGATAAGAAAATTCGAGAAATTCAAATAGTTTATTTTATTCGGTAAAACATTTCAAAAGGATTTTAATGCTAGCACTTAACCCTTTACTTCACTAGCAGAAATTTAATGCGATATTGAGGTTACTCATTAGACTGAAGTTAAAAATATTTAAAACCAATTTTCGAGCATCGAATTCTAATTGGCTCAAAAGTTATATGTTAACAAACGGAAAAATATTGAAACAAATTATGGCCGCTTGAATCTGAAGTTCATGCAAAAAGCCTAATATCTGGAGAAAAAAAATGACAAAAGACTGAGGAAATTATATTTACTCTAAAAAAATACATAGATTGCTGTTTTTTGTTGCTAATAACGTCTAAGTACTTCACTTAAATTGGCTGGTAAAAGCAAAAAAGTATTCAAAAACTATGCGCTTAATTTTGTCTTGAAGTGCTACCATTTTCGAGCTTTCGCGAAAAATCGTGGCTTTATTGACACGCAAATATACATAGTATTTCACTAAATGAATTGCCATCGGGCAAGATAAAAACCTGAATATAGACACAAATCTTATATAAATGTACGGTAGAAAAGATAATACATTTCAAAAAAAATTCAGAATATCGAAGAATAGGATAAAACAGGACAATGTTGGTTGCATCAAGGTGGCAAATGGAACCAGTCGTGAAATAGCCAAGCGCAGTTAAAATGGCTCAAAAACAATAATATTGAATTAATGAATTGAAATGATTGATTATGATGGCACAGCAACAAATTTAGGGTGGAAAATTGGTGTTGACACCAATATATAGGTTAACCTTTAACGCCCATTGTAGTGGTTTAGTTACTTCATTTCAATAAGTTAGTTTTCAGATATTTATATGAGTATATAGGCAGCAAAACTACAGGAATAAGGCCATATACTGGAAAATAGGGAAATGCTTCTTTATAATGAAAAAGCAGACATTTATATATTTCTAAATGAAATAATATAAATTAAATGAAAACAACATACTTATAGAGATGATTAACGGTTTAACATTTTATTAACTATGCTCTGAAGATCCAAAATAACAAAATTCAACTAAACAATTTTAACTTAAGGTAACATCTTTGACTAAATAAATACCATTCAATATACCGAAAGCGTTTGTGTAAAGTGTATATAGAAAATGAACTTCATTTGCCTTCTCGTGGTAAGTTTTGAATAATTTCAAATAATGAAAAAAATTATATCAGCTAAGCGTAGCAAAATGATGTGTTCTTTATTTCCGTATAAAATCATTCTCATTAACGGAAAGATAGGCTTTTATAATTTAAAATACAACAGTACATGTATTTGTAAAACAATAAAAAAATCAAATTTTCACCTTAACTCTAAAACTTGAAGCCTTTTCTGCAAATTTAAAATGTTCTACATGATTTGTAATTATAACATTTCAGTGAACATACAACAAAAAGGATGTGCTTCGAAGCCATTATAAATAAATATAATTTATATTAAAGAAAATTTGATGTCTTCCATGACATTTTAAAAACTTTTGGCGAATGGAAGATTTAGTGTATAAATTTTTAAAAATATGTTCATTGATAAACATACAAAGATTCGAATTTTGGGTCCTATTCAAATTCTATACTCGAGAAATTCCTTTTGTTTCCTTTCTACCAATTTTTCATGAATTAAATTTCAAGAATTCACTAATCACATGTCTAATAACCTTACAAATAAAAAAATTATCCAGTTTCAAAAATTTCGACTTATTAAATTAATACTGTCAAACAACCATATTTTTTGTATTTCACCGTGTAATTACATTGCACGATCTCTCATCAAATCACAAAATGGTAATTAAATTTCAATAGCAAAACAAATTTCAGGCAACAAGTTAAATATTGACATTTTTCTTATAAATATTGGCAATAAAGTGGGTTATTTTTCAGTGACAATCTCCCAAAAAACGATTATCTCAATCTGTGAGAAGTGACGTTTTATACTTAAACGGTAAAAACCAACAATAGAACATAATTATTAATGTAATAAGAAAATTCGTCTGCGGCTTCGTATACAGATTAACTTGAAGTGTGTATTTATCCATGTTGCAAAGTTTAAAGTTTACAAATAACTAGGTTAATGAAAATCCTGATGTGCAGATTACAATGACTACTAACCGAATGATACAGAGTACGTTTTAACGATCTCAAACTTAAAACAAAACCCACTATCAAACAAATTTTCCTCAATGGAATAATTTATGCAGGTTTATGATATTTTACTAATCTAAGTTCTTCATTTGAATCTATTAAAAGAATAAAAGAAAATGAAGTAAGCATTTTATTCTCTCAAAGTTTAATTGACATTTATCGTATTAAACACAGCAAAATACTATTGTTTAGTCTGCGAATAAAATCAAAGTAGCATACGACTTCGTACACTATATTTATGTTACTCGATAAATGAAAATAAAGGAACGGTTTCTGAATGTCATTTAAATAACAAACTACGTCCGAAAGGTCAACTAAAAGTGTGTGTTTTATCAGTCCATGAATCATGAATACCATGCTCTGAATATCATTAAAGTAACAAGAAGAAAAATTGAAAGAAATTAGAATCAAACAGAAGTGATAAATAATTTTGTATAGAAAATCTATGATTGTATCTACACAGAACATAAAAGTCTCCCTACCCCATCAAAATTTCAACAAATCTCTGGAAAGTAACAACAACTCTAAGAAAATTTCCTATGCGATTTCATTGCGATAATTGCAAAGTATGTAAAACCACTTCTAATTCCTCAAAAAATAAGCTCTAACCACATCCCACGAAAAATAAAATCATGCACGTAAAGGCACAAATAAGTTGTATCTGTTTTTATTTCATCAAGTAATAAAAAAAATTAAATTTCAAAAAATATATACATTAATTATCATTATTAATATAATGTTAATATTTATCATCATTATTAATAAAATGTTAATATTTATCATCATTATTAATATAATACCAATATTTATCACCATTATTAATATAATGTTAATATTTATCATCATTAATCATTATTATTGATAATAATTGTTAAACTTGATCACATTCTTGAATGGAGAATTTCCTATTACAAAGTGATATATCAATCGATATAAATTTCATCACAAAAATAAAAATAAAGTGTTTTTTTTTCAAGCTCTTGAACACTTTAATTACATTCACTTAATAAATAAGTGATTTTGAAATGGCTGCATGCATTTACTCAATATTTAACATTTAGTAGAATACCTGCATCATTTTTAAAAATTATTCCTTCAAAAATACATAAATTTCAAATATGCGATACCGCCAGAAACGTTAATTTTAAATATGACAGAAAATATATTTTTTTTTTTAAATTAGAAATGCAAAGGAGAAATTAAACGATGTTTATATTTATAATTCGAGCTCTTTGACGAGTTTTACAGATAAAGAGACGAGGAGAAACAACATTTACTTAATGCAAGATAATTCGATTTATGACTCAAACAATCTTACTAAAGAAAATGAGAAGGCAGAAAAATTATGAAGTTTGATTTGATGAAAAAAATCAAAAAGCTGAATTGAAATTCAAAGAGCAAATAAAACTATCATTTCAGAAAAAAGACAGTTTTTTTATTAAAAAAATTCCGAATAAATATAGAGGTAAAAAGCAGTCTAGCTAGAAGTAACTATTTATTGTAGGAAATTCACATCACATTTCAATAATTACAGTAGTTAAATTGAAATTTACAGAAAATATTAATAGGAATTTATAAGCAGCAACATAATTTTTTATTTGTTTCCAAATTTAACATAAGTTACAAATAAGGTAATTTACAATTGCAATTAAAGTAAAAATTATCATAAAACAAATCCATGGAATTTATAAAACATATTGTTAATATTTTTTTCATAAATAAAACAAATATTTTCAACATCCAGGAATGATGGAGCAAATAAACAAATAAATAATTTTAAAATCTAATTTTTTTTTTAAATTATTCAATTGGACGATTTATAATTTAATAATTACGATAATTTAACTATAAATGAAAATATATATAGTGAAATATCAATGTATAGTATTTTATTTATTTTCAAACTTTACATAAGTAAATTATTTAAGACAATTTGTTATATAAAATTATAAATATTAAATTAAATCAAAGTTAAGATATTTAAAAAAATTATAAAACATATAATCAGTCATTTATATATTTTTTTCTTTTTAAAGTATGCGTTGAATTCATTGACCAAATTATTGAGTTGCTATATAATACGAAATATCGCATTGGTTATATGTTGAAAAATAAAGGAATATTTTAAATAAATCATATGAAAAAAATATCCTTGAATAATGGTGTAGAGTAAAATTCTGACAGGATATTTTTATATTTTCTTTATGCTTTATTATAATAATTTTTATATACACATTAATGGCAATAAACATATTTTAAATAGATTCTGCACAAGAAAATCGGAAAAACCAAAAAGTAAAAAATATTCTTGAATAACGGTGTAAAATAAAATGTTGGCAGCATATCTTTGTATATTTTATTTATATTTTATTGTAATAATTTCTATATGCACATTCATAACAATAAACGCACAATTGATTCCTAAGTTGAAAGATGAATTTCAGAGATTAATTTTCGATAACAACATTATACTTAACCCTTTGCATTTTTATATGTTAAACATAATTAGTATTTTGAAAGGATAAGCATAAAAGGTTGAGAAAAATACAAAAAAAAATCCATAAAAGTTTAAGAAACGAAAACCGTTTTAATATTCTATCTAAACTTTTAGATCATTTAAACAAACATTTCGTGATCAACTTTCATACCATGAAATAGGATCAAATTTCTTTATTTCAAACATCTTCTATATAAAAATATTTAGCAAGATATGAAGATTAAGAGATAAATTTATAAAAAGCATGATTTATTAGATTAATCAAGTGTTAATAAGTAAAAATTTTGAAATAGTATCACACAAAGCTTAGTTACATTTAGAAGCATTAAAACAGTTAAAAAATTTTAAAAAACTATTAAGAAATTATAAGAAAAAATGAGCTAAAAATAGCAATTAAGCTATTTAAGACTAGTTGTACTGAGATTACAATATTCTTTTTTAATGAAAGGGTTGAAAAACAGGTCGAACGAGAAATATGAAATACAGCTTGAAAAAAAAAAGAGTAATAAATATCTATCAAACACAGTTTCCGTCTTTCGTATTCTTTTTTGAACACATGTTTGATAGTAGCAAGCTGTTTTCATGAATATTTAAGCTGATTTAACTTTGTATCGTTTTCGTATAATAAAACAATTTATCAATTCAAATAAAGAAGCTTATCATCGTTGCGTTGTCCTTGAAAAGGTGACGAAATTAAGCTGTTTTTACTTGCTCAACAATACTAGGCGTAATTGCTTAGATTTTATAAAGGTATCGCAAACTGCACAAAAATGCTTAATAATCTCACTATTTTTAGCCTGCTGGTTTGCTATTAAACAGTAAATAGAAATGGAAAATATCGATTCTGCCTTAATATGCATCCAAACCAGAATTTATAAACATATAATTTTAAAGTTGAAATCTCATATTTTAGGTTACTTTTTAAAAAAGCAACTACTATCATCATGCAGGTTTCTTATAGCCACCTTGCATTTCAATTATGACATATAAAAATGCTCACGAGTAACAATTTTCAAGTTAGAAAACTTCTAAAAAAATAAAAGCTGAAGCAAGAAAGTACGTTGGTAATTAGGTAGATCCCCATGAGGTAGTGGAGTGACAAAAACGGAGTCCTTTACAAGAAAAACGTTCTTCTTTTCAAGTTTGTCCATGTCAAGTAGCGGTAAAAAAGAGGCAAAATATAGAATCTTAAGGACTCTTTTATTCATTAGTCCTGTCTACTTGAATTACGTCTTATTCAAACTAAAACAAGCAATAAAAGTAGACTTTCTTTAGGACGTAAGTCATTAGATGCATTTAAGAGCTAAAACTGCCCTTCAAGTAATAATGACAGTATTGATAAATTTCAAAGGATTTAAATTGTGGATTACCCCTTTCATCAAAACAGTTTCGAAGGGAATGAAGAACCTAATGATCTATGCAGGGTATATTTATATATATTTTTTATCTGCTAATTTCTTCCTTCTTCATGGCTTTAAAAAAGATGGAGTTTTTTATTCCCCGTTTTCCTTAACTTAGTGGAAAATAAAATAATTTATTTATAAAGGACTTCATTTTCAGACGCTTTCAATTTCACAGAATTTCAAACACCATGATTAGTAAACACATTAAATTTCTAAAGAGATAATTTTCCATTACCTAGAAAAAAATAATTTTTTTATTACTGGTAAGTAAACTATATAAACAACTACACGGATCATATGACTTTTTAAAACGAGTTCGATTCATTTTATTTGCAATAATTTGGGCCTGAAACGTGATGGAAATATTCTTATTTATCATATAAAATTTCGAGAAAAGCATTATATTACATTTCCGAAATCTATATCTATTTACTTCGAGAAACATTCGCTAATTTTCGTGATAAATACAATTACTAAATTTTATATTTTATATAAAAAAAATATAATAAAATTATCAAAAACGTGTACTGACAGTGCTCAGTATTCCAAATTAAAAAGTTTTAACCCAAAATTAGATTATTTGACTCTTCAGGCAAGAATATATTTAAGATTTCGTTTCTTTCTTTTCAATTTTTTCTGATCTTTTGATATCCCATTTTTATACTCGAAAATGTCCTACGCTTTTACTGTTCATGCATATGACAGAATATGCAAAGTGAGTGTTAGTTATTGAAAAGTTTTAAAAAGTTAAATTTAGTAAATTATTTCATAAATTTTAATGCCATATGGAAATTTATTTCCTTACGTATTTTTACATAGTATTACTAAACTCAAATATATGCATGAAAAATCGTCTCTTTGTTAACAATCAAGTGAATTTTTGGCGGATGCAGCACAAAATGCATTTAAGGAATTTCTAATAAATTGTGGAAGAATTCTCTTATTAATAAGAAATTATCTCATTTGGGATCTCAAACTACTCTTTTACTTCAAATAATCAAAATAGGAAAAGGTATAACAAAAATATTATTAATTAAAAAAAAAACTAAGAAAATGAAAAATAATAATAAGACACATTTAAGCTCAACGAAAAAAGATTATTGAAATAACTTCTAACAAACTTTTCTGTTTTCACAATTGGCTTTCTAAAAGCAATCGAAGCTATCGATTTCTCTTTAATGATGGAAGGGTGAGAATAAAGAAAAATGCTAAACATCGTCGATACAATTAAAACATAATAACCCTTCTCAGTGGGAGTTACAATTAAATCTTCGCTATTCAAGTCTCCAGGCGATATAAGGCGCTTTGTATAAGCAAAACGTCTTAGATCAATAGCATGCGAGTAAGTATAAATAAATGAAGATAGTAGAAATCAATAATATAAATAAGCAAATTAGATTTGAAAATAATGGATCAAATTATATTCTTTATTTCACATGAGGAAACACTTCTCGCAGTGGGGTCAAATGAGATAGAAATTACAAATGTGTATTTAGATGAAAATGCACGCGTCATAGAATTCATTTGAAATGAGTGGATGTCCTATGATAAAATGGAGGGGGGAAGGGGATGCTTCTGACTTCATGCATCAGATTATCTGTTACATCATTAATAAATGAAATTATTGATGATGTTTCTTTAAAGAAATTTACTCTTTCTTACTATAAAAAATAATTTTAAAAAATCAACTTCCATGAAACTGATAACAACATAGATAAATGAGTCTTTAGATGCATTAACTTTTCAATTAGCACGTGGAATGGAATTATAAAACAAAATAATTTTTAAAAGCCTATCATTAGAACTATTGCAAAGTAAAAATATATCTATCATTTGAAAAGTTTTTTAACACATCTGATGGTTAAGAATATATATGGGAGTTTCAAAAGGTTAAATAACGGGAGTAGCATCATAATGTATAGTATGAATGAAAATATAAAGGAATAATTTTTTTTTATTCCTTAAATTTTCATTCATACTATACATTATGATATTCATTCATCCAATTTTGTTGCAGTCCATATCTTCTTCCTTCTAATTTTATCATTTATTGTTAGATTTAATGTCTGTGTATTTTGTGTTTTGTATGTTTCTTTCTAATAGATTGCTGTTTTTTTTTGGGGGGGGGGGTAATAAAGTCCACCTACATCTATACCAAACAGAAAAGGGCTACATGGGCCCTAGAAACGGAGGTGTGGTGTAGTGTTAAGTATTAAGATTCTTCAGATGGTTACTTATGTGTCATCAAAAACAACACACGACTTATAAATTTTAGTGAATATTAATTAATAAAAACATTCACGAGCTACCTTGGTTTTACTTAAAATAATTGAATAAAAATTTACAAGTATAAAGATTTATAATCAAAATAAAACTTCTTTAAATCAAATATTGAAAAAAAATTGAATAATAAACAAAGCAAACGTGTCAGTTGAAATTAGATAAAATAAACTAACACAAAATATCAGTAATGAGAAAGAAAATGCTAAAATCACTTTGTATAAATAAACGCACACAGAATTTACAGTTTTGATAATTTAAATAAAAATACAGATTTTGCATGTAAAATAATAAGATTTATTCTGGAAAAAAGTTAAGAAGTAGAGGATCCTGTGTTATATTGTGTTACAATAAACTATTTAGGTCATACAAATGTAATTGACAAAAATCCAGTCACACGATGGAGAATGTTTTATTCTCAAAAACTGAATATTATATTCATTAAATGTATTTCCCATTCATGGCTACACACTTCTCCCATTTTGTTGGAAGTTTTCGGAAGGCTATTGTGAACTATTCTATGGATGTATTGGCAAACCATCTGCGGACAATAGACAATTATTCATTACATGCATCAAGTCCTATTTCGTTCTGCGGCTCATCATATCACTGTTTACTCTGATCTTACTCAATATGGCGTCCACATTTTCCTCTGTAAGCAAAGAGCTGCTCTATGCTTACATTTTTGGCTGCAGTTCCATGTCGTCGGTTGAACTTGTCCAATCAATGGAACACAGTTCACCTAGTAACTTATTCACTTCGATAGGTGTGTGAACAGTTCGCCTCGGTTGGTGAGCGGCCAGTTAGTCTTCGCAAACTGATACCAAAGGACAGCAGACATCAATTTCTGAACTCACTTCTTGAGCGTAAAAACATACTGTCTACCGCTGATCGGGATAATCATCTTTTGTTTCTGCTGTCTATGCTTGTAATGATGTCAATGGAAAGACAAATCGCTCTCCTTATTCATTCTAAACTAAGTAGCGCTTTCTAAATTTTAAGCATAGTTCATGACACCTGATGTATATTTGGCGTTTCGCTATCGTCCGAAATTTATTTACGGTATGAGGGGACTTGAACTAGTTTCTCAGGAGACAACAGACATCGATTCCTGAACTTACTGCTTGCGCGAAAAAACATACTGTCTATCGCTGATCGGGCTAATCACTTTTTGTTTTTGCTGTCTATGGTAGTAATGATGTCAATGGAAAGACAAATCGTTCTCTGTTTTACTCTAAAATAAGCAGCGCTTCCTAAGTTTTAAGCATAGTTCATGATAAACGGTGTATATTTGGCGTTTCGCTATCTTACGAAATTTATTTACAGTATGAGAGGGCTTGTACCAGTTATTTCTGTACAGCCCTAACTTCTAAAAAATAAACGCCTTTCGGAGCGAATGCAATCTCCAATAGCACACAAATATTGTACAATATTGATCAATATTCGCAATATTGTTTAATATCGTAGAATATTGTTTAATATCATATAATATCGCACAATATTGTACAATATTATGCTACAGAATGTGCAACCTGGGATGCATGCCAGTATCAAATGCTTGACATTCAGCCATTTAAGCAGGAACATAGGTCAGTAAGTGACAAAATGTAACATTTCAAATAGGCTTTACAATTTACATGCCCAATTTTTTTATATATTAGGTACAAACAGATTATTTTTAAGCATCTATGAAAAGAGAAAATTAGTTCTTTAGCCGATTGCCTAACATGGAATATTTCATCTGAAGCTTCTATTCTGATATAACATTCTATTTAAAAATATTTCTCAGAAGACCAATCAATTAGTTTTATTATTTCTTTTGAAAACCAGTCTAAACATACATCGCCATAAATTTAGGTACGATTTCGAATTAAAGAAAGAATAACTCGAACACCTCTGCTTTGAGAGAAATTAAGATTAATTTGGGTTTCAATAATTAGTCATTTGACAGAATTAATACAGGTTAAAGTATATAAAGATAGAAATACGTCGCTTTAAAAAACAATAAGGTTCCATAAGAGTTTTCGGACAATGCAAAAAAAAAATCAGCCTAAAAAGTATTGCATTCATCATTCGAAGTTGATATACTACATTTCAATTTTAGTATGATCTTGGCAAAATTGCAAACACAAAACATACCTTAGTGCTGATTTTGCTGCCATCAGAGTAGCACATGGCATTCATAAATAATTATGCGATAGTTAATTAAATTTAACAAAATATCGTTTAGAGGAGTAAGAAAACGTAGAAATAGGGAGAAAAAAATTCTGCCTGGTTCAATAAAGCTATTTGTTAATATCTTGAACTCCTTGTTATGAATTTTTTAAAAAAATGACAATAGATCAAAAGCTCGAAATAAAAAATACAGTGTCATAAAATATTGTTTTGTATGGCAATTTTTTAAATATAAGGAGAATTTTTTTCATTTATTTTCTTGATAGATGTAATATGTTAGTCCCAACAAAATGCGCTACCAAGAATAACCTCAATGTGTAAGAGTTACTTCTATCAACCAATGGGATTCCGTTAAGAATATTTCTTGTAAATGTGTTCTTATCTAAGGTCATAACTACTAATTTTATAAACTAAACTCTCATTTACATTTCTCATAGTAAGCAGCGCTTTTTTGCTTATATCTTGAGAAATCTGTTCATTAAAACAAAAACAAAAACAAAAAAAGATACCAACAAAAATAATCATAAAAAACAGGAAATTAAAATTTCGTTCAATGAATTATTGATAATGTTTTAGATACGTTGGATAGAGTTATTGGAGCAAAAAGCAAAAATTGCTTTGCTCTGTCTAACACGAAATGAAATTTAAAATCGCGAATGACATTTCAAGGGGTAGGGGGTATCAGGTTCAAACAGATGAAAGAAAAATTTATATCCGAGTTTTATCATTTTTTAAATAATTTTTCTCGTATATGTGTTAGAAGTAATTACAGATCTTTTTAAAATGCTATAATTACAAATAAAATATGCTTAAAAATGACGTGAAAATTTCTTACATTTAAGCTTGTACAATTTAAATAAGGATAAAAAAAATTAAATGCTGCAAAAATCTTACACGAAACAATTTATGTAATAGATACGCTAGCATAAGCATTGAAAAACGGTTAATGTGCAACGTAAAATGTAGAGAAATTAAATAAAATTGAATTAAAAAATGCCCAAGTTTGATAATTAAAAAATTGAAATTGTGTATTTATAAAATGGGCCAAATTATAATGTATCTAAATTCGGAAATTAAATTCACTAGAATACAATAATACTGGGAATTCAAAAAACTTCGTAACATTTTTTCTTATGTGTTGTGTGAAAAATGTACAATTTAGCATACTTGATTGGAGTAAAAAATTTATAAAATATCAAAGTATTTTTTTTTTCATAATTGGAAGCACCGATATAGTTCTCGGAAGAATGAGAATGGGATGAGTTTTGTTTAAAAAGCAAATTTACTTATTATGTAATGTAAGCGATAGGGAATTTTATCTTTTAAGTAGAAAAAGTTTTGTTATAAATTTTTTTATCAAGTCATATTAAATATCAGACGACAATAATATTGAGAAATTTGTACAAGATAGCATATTATATTGTAACTTATAATTTGAGCTATTTGAAAAAAGAAAATTAAAGAAAAAAGATTAAAATGAAATCTGCTAAACATATTTCAATGTATCATGTCAGAACACAATTTCTTGAACGGCCAAGCACCACGTGCTCGGGCAAGTTAAATTATATTTTTATTCATTTTAATTGTTTCATTGAATTAGTCACTTTAGTATTGCAAACGATCCAAAAACCTTTATCTCGCATATATTATTTAATAAAATACCCAATTTAGTATTTATTTCATTTCATGTAATCACGTGCTCAAAATTACATTTTTCTAGGTTTTATTTCTTGTAGCAATTAACTTTTTTAAAAATCAGAGCTTTTGTAAATGCAATGGCAACACTTTATTAAAAGCTGATTTTTTTAGATGCTCGTGTCTATAATAAAATTTTTATTTTCTGCGTATGGGTTTTTCTTTACGCCAAAAACCTCATCACCCCCCCAAAAAAAACATTGTGCTCTGACATGATAAAAAAAACTACCAAAATTAAAATTAATAAATAAAAATTTTGAAAAGTCAGTTATCAGAGGAAGCCCTCAAACCGCGCAATTATTTCAAGGCAATTGCATCAACAACAACAACAAAAAAAAACACCTACTGCAAGAGATAAATATCTTATCTTAATTCTAAGTAGCAACGAAAATCCCCCTATTTGCACTCTTCAAAAGAATACAAGAACTGAAATAATCTCTTAATAGCGAAGAATAATTGTTAATAGTCCAGTTGCATCACGTAAATAAACGCTTTTAGCCTTAAACTGTCTCGTCTAAAATATCAATTAAATATGTAATAAGGAACGAGGCCGTTTTGTTAAGTCACGCCAAAGCATTCAAACAAGATAATTCATTTGCTGAGAAAGAAGATCTCCAATATTATAAAAGTGATGAATGAACTTGAAAGAACGTTTTCAATACGAGTGAGGAGGAAATATATACAAATAAGACATTTCTCCTGACTCACGTTCTCCAAATATAATTAAGCTCATCAAATAGCCTTTAAATGAAACACTCTTAAAGAGCCTGAGGAATTATTGAAATACATAATGATGACATTTTAAATGAGGTTGATATGCATGGCAGGTTTTCCGAGATACATTTTTGCTTCAAACTGAAAATACTTTCTTTTTTAATTAACGGATGATATATTTGAGCCAGATAAAAAATTATAATCACAAACACATTGGTAAATAATGGTTTAATCCTATTCTTATATTCCTTGATAGAAGCAACAAAAAATATAAAAAAGCATCTTATTTTAGGATAGTTTTGATTAATTTCCCAATAAAAGGAATTTAAATAAATTTGTCCGATTTTATTTTCCTACTTGTATTTGTAAATATAGTTTTCAAAAAAATTCTGTCTATAAATGATAAGTAAGATGAAAAGATTATGAATGATAAGTAAGATGAAAAGCTAATGAATGATAATTTGAAATAGTTCCGACTTTAAAAAACTGATAATTACAGTTTAAAATGTAACTTCGGTCATTTTATAGAGGACAGTGGGCTGTATTAGACATTATTGGGAATTATTCAATTAGGATTACGAAATTTTTTATACATATATATTAAAATATAAATACATCAAATTTCTTTAAAAAATTTTAAAACGAAATAAATTATTTTTTAAAAAATTTAAAATATAGAATTTTTAAAAATTTTATAATATTTTAGGAGATTTAATTATTAATGTTTTCTTTTTTTAATTACCCAATGTAAATTTATTTGGAACAAAACTATGTATGATTTTGTAATTTTAATTAAATGCTAATTTTTTAGAGTTACTTTTATGTACACTTACTGAATGTTCAGGAATTTTATATTTTCCTGAACTTAAACTGATTTTTAACAAGCTAAAAAACTCAAAACATAAAACTCATTCTCCATTTTCTCTTAATGTTTGGCCGAAATTTTCATCATCAATTTCATTCAATTTCTCAAAAATTTAGATAGAGCATTTCAATGTAATTACAATATCATTTTGAGAAAAGTCATTAAGATGTACTTTTTTTTATCTGTTAATCCTTCAAATATTTATTTTATTGAATAATACGCTTTATAACACTGTTTTAATTGAATATAAACAAATATTTTTTGATGAAAAGATAAAAATAAAATTGTTCGTTTTTGTTCATTTTTGTTTATTTCAAAGTCCACTGTCCCATTAAAAGCCTAAAAGCTACAATTATCATTTGATATTTAATAAAAATGTTTTAAATAATACATTATTTTTAATCTATCTTCAGAAAAAGAGAAATTTCTTTTAGCCACTGAGAAATGAATTTTTCTTGCTTTGACAACTAAATTCAACAA
This sequence comes from Argiope argentata, assembly GCA_026289955.1. Taxonomy (NCBI): domain Eukaryota; kingdom Metazoa; phylum Arthropoda; class Arachnida; order Araneae; family Araneidae; genus Argiope; species Argiope argentata. The sequence goes on along the minus strand of JAOUZG010016587.1, from coordinate 976,579 downwards.
ATACTCCTCGGTAGTAATACATCTTACATCAAGAGAGGATCACAGTGAGAGCACAAACTAACCATAATAATCTACATGAAGCTTTGAAAATCTGTTATTATTGTAAAATTATTTTGTATTTTAGAGGCCACTCAAGACAAGATGGCATCCTTCGTTATACTAATAAATAAATGTTTGCTTCATTATTAACTTTAAACAGAAATCGCACAGGGCGTAATTAAGTTAGTAATTTTTAAACTCCAATATTATTACGTGTGTAGTTTATTTACAATACAGCATAATTCTAAAATCGAACATTTCAAAACTGTAACATGCTTCGGAAATAATGGAAGGGGAAATTTTCCATTTGGTGTCCTTTTTTCAATTAATATTTTTTTAGGATGTTCTAGCCTTAATATATAAAGAAAATTTTATATTATAAAATTCTGCCAGATTAGTTGGGATTAAAATATTTTAGAAAATATTAAAGAAGAAGAAACTTTTAGGCGTACAGATGCCACAGAAATAATGGAAAGGGCAATCTTCCATTTTGTGTCATTTTTTCAATTAATATTTTTTAAGAATGTTCTAGTCTTAATATATAAAGAGAATTTTATATTATAAAATTCTACCGGATTAATTGGTATTAAAATATTTTAGAAAATATTAAAGAAGAAGAAAAAAATTTTAGGCGTACATATTTCTTTAGTGTACAGGGTAGAATGAAAAAAAATTGTTTCGATTTCTTTAGCAGAAGAAAAATTAAACAATTAAAACCAAAATGTTAATAACCAGTCCTGAAGACAAAGCATATTAAAGTTTCAGTGTCTTAATTAAAATACGGCGAGTTAAATATTGTGAAAGAAAAACTATTACGAAGCTGTATTAATATCAAACGACTCTAACTTAGTAAAAAAACAAGTTTAAAGACGAGTCTTGCAAGTGTAGTAGCAGGAGGAATTTTTTTTAGCCGCTGGAACCATCTACATTCTTACCTCAATCAAAGCTGTCCTAAAGACCTCTTTAACCAGCTTCATCTCGTCGCCACTACCATAGTTTCGTAATAGAAAGGAGTTCAAGTTCACTTCTCTTATCTGCGGAATGAAAAAAGGAAGAATCTATCCGGCCTGTTCGAAGTCACTTTTTTGACCGGAAACAAAACCGCTTTCTTAACCCTATCCCTGGCACTCCACCTAGGAGACGGTAGAAAAGGGAGCAAAAAAGTAAGTACTGTTTTCCCAAGAGTTCAACGCACAGAACGGGAAGTTGGAGCCAACGTCATCAGCCTTTCCTCACAGCAGCTGGCAGATCCAAAAGCTTCGGAAGGCTTGAGCGGGGAATGAGAAAAAAAAAAGGGCTAAGGGGTAGTGGAAAAAAAGTGGCGTACACTGAAAAAGGGGTAAACGTTCACTGACCTGAGCCCGCACGACTCCAAAGAATAGCGTGTAGTAGTAGTGAAGTTGCATAAAAAGCAGGGTAAAGAGGAAAATGCCACCGAACTTAACGATTACCTTTCCCCTCTTTTCAAACATTTCTGAACACCTGTCAAAGGGTGAAGACCCCTACGCGTAGAAATAACTTTCCACTGTGGACACCCTCATTTCATATAAACAAAGCCTCAAGATGGTCAAATTTTGTATATATGACAGCAGCCCTAACTGCTTAAGAATTTGTACGGTACTGCGTTATAGTTTCTGTTTCTTGGGTATTGAAAGAAGTCAAACAACAATACTAAAATAAAGTCATTATCTGAATTTTAAAGATGTTGGAAGCAACTAAACCAATAAGTTTAAAACACCATTTTCAATTAAGTTTTTTTTTTCAAAATATATTATCGAGTATTTAAAGATTTTTATACAATTTAATCTAATTATTCCGAAATAAATTTTTGGTAACTTTTGAATATTTCAATAATTTTAAAAGCATACTAGTAACTAAGAGAAATTCGGCTTTTTTTACAATATATGTTTAAAAAACTCATTTTAGTATATACTATAAAACATGGTAGGTATGAGATATAGAAAGTGGAAACCTATCAGAAGTAGTTTCTGAGAAAAGTTGTATCATAAACGAATTTTTTTTTTTTTTTTCAGAAAAAAAAATCTGTATAAAAATATTACATTAGAAGAATAATCGCATCTATAGTCTAGATGATTAAAATATTTCTAACGTTGTCTTCTCACTTGTTTTTTTTTTAAGTTTCTTGTTTCTTTTCTTTTACTTTCTTTATTGCTAATACATCAATATATCTAACTTTGAAGTCTTTCTCTATAGGGATGTTTAATAATATTTTTTAATATAATCTCCAAATTATATACTTAATTTTTCAAAATCCCCCCTTTTTTTATGATGTTACAGCATCACAAGTTCCAAAACAAAGGACTTATACTAGAACAAATGTTTTTTTTAAACATGAAACCACATTACATTATTTTTATTTGTCTTAAATTTTCGGATTCTGGCCATGCATACATTTTTTGTCATAATTCTAGATTTCACAATGCATCAAAAATTAGTCATGCGGCTTCTACAATAGCATCTGGTAAGCAATTTCATGTTAAGTCTTCCTTAGCAATTTCCTCTTTTAAAGCTTGGAAAATGTATCGATATCTGATCATTTTTCGTCCTATTTCAATAAGGAATAAAAACATATTTCGTAAAAAATGAAGTCAATTATCATAAATACTGAAATAAAGGGTCTTCAGAAAAATATAAAAAAGTAAGGAATTTGAAATGCAAAAATCTCAAACAATCATTTTTATTTATTTATTTTTGAAAATTTTAGTGCCACAATTCCTTTTAATGCTTAAATTAGACTGTAATTTTTTTTCTTCTGATTTGCATGAAAAGGGAATAAGCAATTCTCAAATTTACAAATGAAATCATTCCATAAAAGGAGAAAAGGATAGGTGGCAGAATTCTACTATAAAATGGCTTATCAAACTAAAGATAGACTAATTATCCAGAAATTTGAAGAAGAATCTCTTATGTAAAAATGTTCTTCTTCAGGTAATTTAAATGATACCGTAATTTAATATCAAAATACTATTAGAATTTTCCTTATAGATGAAATCATTATAGTTCACGAGTTTTGAAAATAAATCTAACTAGAAATAAAAGACTTTTCGATGAAATAATAAAAATTTCATAAAAATTAATCAACAATGTATAAAATAAAAATTAATAGCGCAGATACAATGCGTATGGTAATAAAAACAAAAAGAGCAAAATAGGTAGAAATGCTTTTTTTTTCAAATTTCGGTTTTTTTACTAGTTTTATTAACTACTTCAAACTAATTTAATCGATCATCACATTACAAAGATCTTAACAATTTCTTTAAAAACTCTAATTCTATTCTAGACTTGGTATGTACTTTTAATGCAATCATTGGCCGAGTAACAGAACAATGAAATTTAAAAACTTTATATATATATATATATATATATATATATATATATATATATATATA
>JAOUZG010016587.1:910530-973120 GCA_026289955.1 Argiope argentata | reverse complement strand
TATATATATATATATATATATATATATATATATATATATATATATACATACACAAAGAGAGAGAGGAGGAGGAGGATTTTTTCCCCTCTGCACATACTTTTTCCCAACGTTCATTTTGATGTTATACTGTGAGATCATGGCCAATAACCGAAAAAACGCTTTTGACGATTTTTGGCTAGACAGCTAGCTACCTAGGGCCGCTAAACACGGAGAGGGGGGGGTATTATTCTGTAGATAAGTCGATTTAAAAAGTATTATTTATTTTATTGACTAATTGAAAAATAAATTTGTGAAAAATACATATTTTATTAATAATAAAATATTAAGATAACATGAGCATTTTTTTCAAGTACAATTAGTTAGATTCCTATTTCATTACTTAAATTAATTATTATTGTATTTATGAGCCCAAAGTCTCTTATTAAATTGAATTGGGCAAAATGTGAATGATGAGCATTCACAAAAGATAATAAATAATAAATGAAAACATATATATTTTCAGACACTTTCAAAAAATTATTTAAAATAAATCATTCGTATGTTAGGTAAATTTAAAAATATTTTTAAATATTAACCAGCTTTCTAATAGACGTTCCAGAAAGTGATGCTTTAAATAGCAAAATGCTTACATGCATCACTGCTTATAACGCAAATAGAAACCCTCTTTAGGCGTTTTACTGATTAGGCAGCTGTCTAAGACAGCTAGACACGGGGGGGGGGGGGTTGTGTAGGTGCATTCTTACATTTCATGCATTCGAAACAGGACTCTTCCCGAAAATGAGTCACTATCACTTTTAAACAGGATTTTCAAAATATACCACAGATAAACATTAGACAATTAAATTTACAGTAATCAAACCCTGAGAGAATCAAGGAAAATAAAAGCCTACAGCAACTCATAAATTATCGAAAAATTCTTTTACGTTTGAGTTTAAGCGTTGAAAAAGTAATTAATTTTAAAAAGAGCAAAAAATTTACTATACACTATATAACATATATATATCATTTACCAAAGTTGCATCATATATATATGCAAAGAAAATTTGGTAAACGAGCAGTAAATTTTTATCTTCGAATCTAAAATAATAAATTCACGGCAAAGAGGTCTGGGGAAGAATTCAGAACCTAGAAGGGGAATTTTACCAAAATGTAGTTAATTCGAATTTGTATTATCTGGTCTATCTTTTTCTTTCACTTAAATCAACTGCAATGACCATTTGAGTTTGTGACCCCATGTTCTATAACAAATTGATTTGTTTTTGTATCCTTGATCTATCTTGAAATTTATATAGCTACTTTTGAATCATCCTGCATATTGGATTTGCATTTACCTGCATAACCGTTTTAGTTGAGTTGAGTTGAGTTTTTCTATCTTGAATATTGGATTTGCAAGGTCAAGCCCAAAATGTCAATGTATTCAGAATGCTTATGATTAACTTTTCTTAATAAGATTGTAATTCTAAGTATTTACGAAATTTGAAAAAGTATATAAAATAAATCAATGAGCATTCTTCTGTGTATATGAGTTTATTTTTAAGAAATATTTAAAGATAAGAACGAAATATTAAATTAAAAACGCTTGAAAAGTTTTTAAATCATAGATGAGCAAATTTAAAAAAATGATGCAAGTAAAATTACAAAGCCAATGAGATCACGAGATTTTGAATAAAATACGTGATTCGTTAGGTCAGTTTAGACGTAGAAAAAAATAAATGAAGTTATATGATTCCAGAGTTTCCTGAATGAGATTTCTAAGACTAATCTACTACTGATAATATCAAGTTCAGTCAATTCTGGATGAATGCCAGATAAGTTAATAGGAATGTCTTGGGATATGATCAAGTTACATTTTTGCCTTTATTTTTTATGTCTTATGAAAGAAAAAGAAACTGAACGCGTTTCAGGCTAAGTGCTTTGAAGGTAATATGTAAAAAAAAAATTTTTTTTTGTCTTTTATTCCTTCTAATTATACATATGAACATACTTTTCTTTCATATAATTACAGTTCATGCAAAATGCCACAAGAACAAAATTATTCCTTTCATTTATGGAGCTTCTAATACAAAGCTTGTAAAAGCCCTTCATCCCGTTCCCTAACACGCACAAAAGAACCCTGGCAACGCGAAAGAAATCAAAAAATATTAAAAAGAATGAACAGGTGTAAAAAGAAAGCATTGATCTACAATTTTATTATTTTGCCTACTTTCTAATAGATTTTCTACAGTTAAAATTTTGAGGTATTTTCTTATCAAAACTGCTAGTAAGAAATCATTAAAAAAACTCAAAATGACTTAAATTCTGCTAAATTTTAAACGCTTTATTGCACACTTCAAGTGTAAATCTCACCACTGTAAATGAAAAGCAATTCTTGCATTTATGACTTTTGAAACAAATAACTATTATGTATATTTTTTATAGTAAATTAATTTAATAATTGTTTAGTTTCTTTAAAAATTTTCTATTTTCCTAGATGAAAATTAAATCCTAGAATTAAAGTGGAAACATTATTGAATATTTTTCATCATAGGATTTTAACATCAAGCCAGCAGAAGCCAATAAACTCTAATCATTTTACAGAATGTTATTTAATCCCGAGTGTACCCAAGAGATTCGAGCAGAACTCATTATGTTAGTCATAACATTGATTTAGTCGCAAAATGTACAGAATTGAAAATTTGACCTTGTAAATGGGAAAAGCAATTATTGATCATGATTGCTTATGCTTAAACTAATGTTAGATACCGTTTAATTTTCTCATCTATCGTCCATATTAAAAGTATGGTTCTAAATAATCCCAATAAGTAATCGGAATAAAATTATTTTCAGCCACGAAAATGATTACCGCTATAATTTACATATTTTCTGTAGTAAATTTTTATGCAACTCTTTTACTGAGTGCTTATCAAATATTTTCATTTGATAAGAATTTATCCTTTGAATTATTATGACAGATTATTTTCAAATTATAACAATACAAATGAGTATAAAAGGTTATTATGAATTGATCACTGACTATCCTTATGGTCAATACATAATTTTTTCAATAAATAAAAAAAATGATTGATTGAATAAAAGAAATGCATTTGAATTTTCCTTTTACAGAAATTTTAACTTTTTTTATAAAAAAAAGCAAACCATGATTTTAAAAACTAAATATAACAACACAATAAAATAAAACCTGATTAAATTTTTTTTTCTCTTGCGTCTAGGAAGAAAGGGTTGAAAATGCAAAATAAGTAAATTAGAAATATATTTTTCCAGCCATTAAAAAATATCTTCTCAACAAGCTCCGATTAGATGAAAACAGAATTCAGGATACAACGAAGGGGGGGATATATAAGATTTCTCGATTTTTTTTTAACCTTTCAAGAAAATTCTTCGAATCTTTGAATCATATTGGAATTTCAAAAGGATTTACTGACTAACTAATGAAAAAACCCAAGTCTCCGTCATTTTCTTAATGCGACCATATAAATTAGAAGTAAAATGATAAATAAATTCACCAACTATTCACTACTCCATGCGAATCACATTACTAAAAATGACTTTTGTTTACATTTAAAATGTAACTTTAAAAAAATCTAACAAGTATCAAAACATTTATATCACAATACAGATAAGCATGCAAGATACCATTTAACGACAAAACATGATCATGCATCTAGCTTTACATTAATTTTTTTTTTTAGAAAATGAACTTCTGTGTGCTAACTAATAATAATGCTTAATAGCATTCGACATTTTAGAAATTTTTAAACTCGGATGTTGTTTTTTTATTTTAGTCAAAAAAAAGTTACAAATTCGAGATATGGTATTCTAGCATTCTTAACACAGATTCACTGTTACATTAAATTATTTATTTTAATCATTCACTGCTTCATTAAATTATTTAATTTAGCGATTCACTGTTTCAACGAATTATTTATTTTAATCATTCACTGCTTCATTAAATTATTTATTTTAACGATTCACTGTTTCAATAAATTATTTATTTTAATGATTCACTGTTTCAATAAATTATTTATTTTAATGATTCATTTTTTCAATAAATTACTGTCAATAAGAAAGAAAACATTTTTTTATTCTCATAAAATGTAATGAAATTATTATAATTAATCATAGTACAAACAGAAAATTAAATATTTTTTATATATATTTATTTTAAATTTGAAGTAATCATAAATTCGCTTCTCAGATATAAAGCAATTAAATTACTTTAAGTGGGAATTTAAATCTATGAATTAAATAATAACATCACAATGCAAGAAACTGGAATACCAAGAGAAGCAAAAACAACAATTTAAAAAATTTCAAAATACTTTGATGGATTAATAAAAAAATTATTAAAACCGAAATTCGAAAACAATTCTGAATATTTAACTTTTGATGTTAAATCCATTAAAAGAGTCTTGGAAACCTATTTTTTGAAGTATCAAATCTTTAGTTTCATAAGTGTTGGAAGTAGGAGGAAGCTTATCAATAGGCATGGAAAATCTCAAAATACATTAGAGATTCTAAATAACGGCAGGTAAAATAACTAGTTACAACGGGAAAAAAATGAGATAAAATTGTATCACAAAATTTCCATAAATTTAAACAGAAAAAAAAATCAAAGAAAATCGAAAACAACAACTTATCATCGAACTATTTTTTAATTTTTATTTTCTAACACGGTTCTAACACGGGGGCTGTTTACTATTTCACGATTTTTTTATTTATAAGAGTCAATTTTAATATTAATTAAATATTTGGACATAACAAAAATTCTCTCATAAAATATAAGGATAAAATTTGAACAGACTTAAACAGAAATTTAAAGAAAACTAATGAATGGAAAAGACAGTGAAGATTAAAATATATAAAGCTTCTTTTAAAAAAAACAGAATTCCTCAAGTTACAAAACCCATACATATTAAGAAATCAGCTCGTAATTTTCCGGTCATAAATCTGTATTATTAAAAAATTGTTTATTTTAATGATTCATTTTTAGGTTTTTCTTTTTTGTGGCCATAACAGACAACAAAAAAATATGAAAATTATGCCACAAAAAATTATGTTATGTTCTTTTCAAGATTTTCAAATTAAATGGCAGATTGATATCAATAAATTAAAACAGCAATGAGAGTTGAAAAACTATTACATTTTTTTTATCATATATTGACTAGTTATAACTTATTTATTGAAATGATATAAAAAAAATAAAAATCCATCTTTCTTTTTTTATCATCACATTGTTCGGCGATATAAATAGAAAATCTTTAAAAAATAAACCAATAAAAAACGATAACCCAGAAAATTTAGATTCCAAGCACTGGCAACTGCTTAAGAAAAAAATAATTGATATTTTAGAATTTCAATTTATATTATCTCGAGAATTATTTGTTATGATATTTGGGAGGGGGATATCTCAGTTCAAAAAGATAATTGTAAAATCCATTATCATTCATTTATTATTATTCAAAATTAGGCTATAATTTTTATTTAGTGTCAGTATCTTAATTTACATTAAGATTTTTAAAATTGGCAACAGTTTATCTGAAACAACAGAAAAAAAAATTTAAATTTCAAATTATAGTTTAGATGATAAAATCGTTTAAAATAAAATTGTTCTTAGTTACAATTTTTTTTATTTTGCATTTTTCTTTATTATGGGGAATGCGAGGAAAGAAAATTTGTAAATTTCGTAGAAATTTATATGAAGATGTTTTTATTTATCTTAATTATCAAGTCAATCTCTTTTTTACACGTATATCTTTATTTAAAAGTCCATTATAAAACTTTAAAGCAGTAAATTTTGCATCTAAATATAAATTAGGTCGATGTAATCTTTAGAAAGGGAGTATTCATTCATTTTCCCTGAGCTATTTGAAATATATCAGGTTATCTGAACTGTTAAAAAAATTATCTTAATCCTAAATTCTTATTAAAAAAACTTTACTAAAGGAAGGAATTTTTTAAAAAAACTTTTTAAATGCCTAGAAAAAAAAATCAAAACATTTTTTTTAAAAAAAAAGACCGTTAAAACGTCTTAACAATGATTTATATTCTAATAACTAGCTACAGATCCCCCCCCCCCCACCTGGAAAGAAATTCTTACTTTTTTTTTATTTTCTTACGAATAATATATAATTCAAAATAAACAAACATGCAGAAATTTGCAACAGATTTCAAAGCAGTTTTAATGGCAAAACAGGCAACAGAGTGCAGCAGTCAGCATGCTCTTTCATGCTCAGTCAGCACACTTTTTTCAGGCTAAAACTGCTTTATCATGCAAGAGTAAAACACTTACTTGTACCATTAGCATTTCTTGAAAGGATTCTGTTGCTTGGAGTTGACACCGATGCTGTTGTCGGAACAGTGGGCAGAACAGTGGGCAAAACACTGGGCAGAACACTGGGTCCTGGACTCGGCCCATGACCAGGCCCGGCGGCCGGTCCTGGGCCAGATCCACTATCTGGTGTTACTGGAACAGGACAAGTAGTTATGAACTCCCGGACTTGTGGGTCCATAGACAAATAAGTGGAACCTTCTGAAAAGAAAAAACAAACAAACAAACAAATCATTAGTTTAACATTTAATGCAGGTAACCAATATAAAATTTTAGTTATTCAGTTAATAAATATGGGCCACTTCTAGGAAAATGTTTATCAGTGTAAAAATGCCTATAAGTAAAGGAATTAAGTATGACATTCCAAAGAGTAGAAGATAATGTGCAATATTGCCAATGTTACGCAATATCTTTCTACATTCGAAAATTTCTTTATTTTTCAGAAGAGCTGGAAAATTTTAAAGCTGATTTTAAAACTCCTTAATCAATTTTAAACCAATAAAAGAAAAAAAGTTACTAAAGAGGTAAAATATATTAATTTCAATTATTGCAAATTTAAATACATAAATATATGCATGTTTAAATTCCCAATGCAAAGGAAACTATTTCTCGGTTTCAACATATTTCCGTATTGCTCCACTTATAAAATCCAGAATCGGTGCGATCTTTTTATTTGTTACATGCCATTAAATCCACTAATTATAAGAAGGATAATACTAATGATAATTTCGAATAATTATTATATTTCATCATGCTATAAGGTGGAGTAGATGCAAAATTTAGCTCATTGTCTTTTTTATACAGCTGTTTCGAATCTAAAAGGCTAAAAAATTATTTGATGGACTATGATATTAGATAATGTTATTTCTTTCTCTTAAGCAAATTTCTTTATTCAATATATTTCAAATTTTCATAACCTTTATTTGCCAAGTGCATACTGAGTATGCAAATTGCATACTGAGCTTATCAATTAATGAAAATGATAAGCTCAGTATGCAATTTAAAATTATATTCTAGAACTGCTCAATGCTAGATCATTACCTTTAAATAATAGCTAATTTATGCTCACATCTAAGAAAATCAGTCGAAACAAAGTTATAAAATTTTCTAAATGTTTCAGATAAGTTCCCCAAAAAGGGATGATTAAAACGTTTTAAAAAATATGTTTACAGTATAGCAGCACGGTGAAAACAAGCAGCTTATTTTAGTTATTATTTAAGAATTAATAATATTTCGAAACTAGTTTTTAAAATAATTTTAAAAGGATGCAAAAAAGTAATTCAATTAGACACAATTTTAGGTATATTTAAAATACAAAAAATGTGGGTGAAGGTACAGAAATTAAGTGATTGATTAAAAAAAATCTGATATGGATGCTTTTCTTGGGCATTTTTTAAAATTTATTGCTAAGTCTTGCAAAAAAAAAAAAAAAAAAAAAAAAAAAACTGAAACTATGAATTACGATAAAATTAGAAACACGTACTTTTAGAAACCAACTTTTCAATATTAGCATGCAAAAATATCCAAGGAAGCCACTTGATTTGCAACATGTCTTTAAAACCTTCTAAATAAATATATTTAGCTATCTTTTTCCTTGCTTATCATTAAATAATATTTTTTCCCTATCTGTTGCCTTTTCTGTTTACGCTATTGTCCATAAATTTAAGGTAAATTAATATTTTGTAAGAAAAAAAACCCACGGGAATCCTTCTATGTTACTGGAGACATAAATATACAAACAAACCTGAGACAAAAATATAACGCAAAAAACAACAGATTTATACAACTTTCCAGAAGATACAGGGATCATAAAATTAACACACCAATGTATGGCTTTCAGAGGGATAATAGTCAGAGAATTTTACTATGCCACTCGACTCCCAAATATATACTATGTGTGTTCTATGGGATTAAAATCGGATAAATAAGCAAACCGAATTATTTTTTCACTGTCAAGACGATTATAAACGCATGTCAAACTGCGGCATAGGGTATTATCATACGCGATTATGAAACCAATTCTAATACCACCACAAAAATTGCGCCTTATCCATGAGGAAATGCATTTTAGTAATAAGTTTGTGCATCTATATTGCTATTTTCCATGGCTTAATTTTGTACACTTCCTTTCAAAATTATATCATCCCAAACAAAAATGCCACCTCTGTAATGGTCAATTTCCCAAATACTGTTTGAAGAATAGGCAATTCCGAATTCACAGCAAATGTACAGGCACTTTTGAAGTGGATGATGAAAACTACTTTTATCTGTAAATAATGCATTTCGCCACTCCTAATTGGCCCATTTGACGGGTTCACGACACCATTTATATCTTTTCTTTTTACTTGAAATATTCAATGGAACGCATCTAACTGGTTTACAAGCAAGCAAGTCAACATGTTTTATTTAGTCTATAGGCAGTTGTCTGACGAGGTATTCAGATGACCATGCGTATCCGTACCCATTATGCTAATTTGGCAGCAGCTAATCGATTATTACTTTTAGATGAAATCTATGTAAAACGATTCTAATTCATAGAAATATTATTTGTCAAATAAATCTATAACATTTGGTTACTATTTCAATTTCAAAAACATTTCTACGATCGTATAGTAACACTGTTGACAGTTTTCAACTGAAAAATAACATTCCGAATTCAATGGTCTTCTCTTTATTTAACTACTATATTCCCACTAGTCTCTGCATATGCTATTTTGTATATGTTCTATATGTCTCAATCGTCAGTATATATCGGTCCATGTCCTAGTCGTCTGTATATGTTCTCCAATTCATATTATCTATTATTTTAAGAGAGAAATCAAGAATTATATGCATAACACATTTTCAATTCTTTTTATTATATTGCTTTGTTTCGTTTAAAATTTTCTTGCATGACTTAGATATTTGACACATAAATTTCGATATCTGACTCTGATTATTTATATTTTCTTCAACTAACCCGTAAAGCTATTATCTATGTTTGATAATTATATCCGCTTCCTTTGTCCATTTGTAATTTACATTTGTACTAAAAAAATTAGAATTATCTGTTTTTCTTTTAATTTTTAGAGAGTAGTATAGAATTATTTATGAAAGGGAGCTCATATTATCAAGCATAAACAAGAATCGTCAAAAATGAATCGAGAATTCAAAAAATTTCAAAAGTCAATACGTTGGAGTAGAAGATAATATTCCTCAGAAAAATTTTTAATGCGTTAATTTGCAGCAGTCTAAAATTATTCATTTAGATAAATCTTCTTAACCAAAATGTCATCACAACAAATAAGATTTTAAAACAATGACAAGCTTTACAAAGTCACAAAACAATCTTAAATTTTATCTCTATTAGAACGAAATGCACAACATTATTGTTTCGATAGTTTCACAATATTGCCTGGTATTCAGAATATTGAATATCGAGTAAATGTTATATAAAACTTATGATGAGAAAATTTTAATTTCTAGAATTAGAATATATGAATAAATTAATAAAATAACTTAACTAAATCATGATTATCCTCACTTCCAATTACAACCAACTGTGGATGTTTATATATTTATTGTCATGCTTCCCCTCTCTCTTTTATCGGTAGGTAGTATTAGCAGATGAAGTTTAAAAAAAAAACTACTCTAAAGAGAATCCAAAATTTAAAAAAAGCTGTCATTTCAGAAGTTGTACAGTGCACTCGAAGAATTTAGAATTCACATGCACAGGGCTTAATTAAGGAAATGACTGATTAATCTGTCTAGCCCAATACAACAGAATTTCCTATCTTATCTCAGAAACTTCTCATAATCTAATTTTCATGTCTTAGTTCATTAAAGAAGACGAAAATTAAAGGTTTCGCGTTCATCTACAACAATTAGAAGATTTTCTTTCGGAATATCCATTTTTGTTTTTAAAGCGTCAGAGCTCATCACTTTTTTTCAAAATGATGTAAGCGATTGAGAAAAACATCATAAGCACTTTTATATCCTGTACATTTCATTTATGAATATGATTTACAACATTTTCAACTTGCATTATGAAGACCAAAAAAATACAAATACATGTTATGTTTTTTTGCACAAGATTCGTTTTTATTTTTTCATTGAAGTGAAATAAAAACTTTTCTTCAACTTTCCTGAAAACTATCAAAGCATTCGAATTGCATGCAAAGTAAACAACTCAATAGAGGTAAAGCCTGCCTCTAAAGGAGAATTGTGTTGACATTTGCCGTAGATAACTTGCGCTGCAGCAAAAATTATCACCCTTTGTCAACATAACTGTCATATAATAAGAAATAAATTAAAAGTGAGTAGGAATTTATTCTTATAAGGATCTCCATACTATTTTGAAGTTATTCATGAAAGTAAATTACCAAACTAGTGTACTATTTGTCATCGTAGCTTTAGAATTTATCATTCACCGAAGTAAAGGAACACGGCAGGCGTAAGTGAATTCCATCAAGAAAGCAACTATTCTTTGCTATTCATTTTTTAAACAAAGTAACAGAAATACATTTTATTGTGGCAATGAATAAATTACCAGTAATCCTGATTTTATAAGATTACATTTTTTTTAAAGGTAACTTAGCAAATTTGAGAAATAAAACTGTTATTTGTTCATAAAATTGATTAAGACTGTTAAAAATCGTAAGATATGTTAGCTTAAACAAAGCTAAAATCTTGAGAATAAATAATTTAGCCTTAAATTATAATTTCCCCCTTGTTTACTAAAATTTTGCAATGATGGCTCTTTATTGGCCAATATACCAAATTCTTTACATCTTTTACAGCATTACTTGCAATCTTCAACAACTTAACATGTTAATAAACATTGCCTCTATCCCTTAAAAATTTACCCTATAGTTAATTTTGATTAGAACATCCCAATAATTTTATTTAAAAAAAACCCATTAAAAATATAACGAGAGAAAAAATTCCACAATACAATTTTTTGCCGTTACAGCATTTGGATTCAAACTTTTCAAAATGTCAACTTGTTAAAATTAAATTTGTAAGTTATAATATAATTTGTTATTTTACAATAAAAGTTAAAGAAAAAAAAACCATATTTAAGTTGTAAAAAAAGTTTAAAAAGAATTCAATTTAAGAATTTGATTTCATTATAAAAAAATTATAAACAAACTTTTGCTAAAACTAAGAAAAGAATTGAAGAAATTTTGCAGATGATTTATTTTAAAAAACAAATTGCTAAGATTAAAATTTTGTATAGAAAATTATAAAATCATTAGTGTTAAAGTTATTAACAACTTCAATAAATTTCCTGAACTGAAATAGAAATACATATCTCATCACCATGAACATTTATATTTCTAAAATATGTTTACACTCTTTTAAGCTGACTTATTTGATTTAAACACACATTATATATGTAAAGAATACACCAAGAAAACTTTTGCTTCCATCAAGGCAATTTTATGACTAAAAAATAATATGGAAGTGTGTTTGGATGAAATTAAAACTTGATATCTTATATACACAACTTTTTAAAGGCTTTAAATTTATAATTAACCTAAAGAATACCAAAAATGAAATAAATTAAAATAGGAAATTAGATCTTAAATAATCTCATGTAAGAAAAATAATAATCCTGATCAAGACATGCATGTGCTGCTTGCTATTAAAGTTGAGATTGTTTTTAATTAAATTATTTTATGCATTCTGTTTCATGTATAGCTATTTTAATTGATATCAAAATCAACTTCCTTTCAGGTGTTTGAATTTTACTTGAATAATGTGCTTCTATGCAGTTGTGATTATACTTGAAAGTACTTAATAGATAATTTGACATATTTTTAAAGCAAAATAACTATATTGAATCATGATGAATCTGATTTAATATATTTTATAACCTTCCATGTATTAAAACAATGAAGCAGATTAATTCTTAGACATCTAATTCCACTATTACTTATAAACTTGGTTAATAATGAATATCAGAAATTCACAAGAGAAAATATTCAATAGTCATGGTCAAACACTGCAATGCCTATTTGAGAATTATGCGATTTCTACACATTTATCTGATTTTTTATCTTTAACTCATGTAAATAATAAAAGACAGAATTAAAATTTTTATCTGTAAAATTCCATATACTTTATATATATATATTTGAAGAGTAACTACTCTGAGGGAATGAGAATTAAAATTGTTTTATTTATTTGAAATAATAATAATTTTAATCGGCAATGGTCCGTTTAGTTTAGTCAATTTAATCAACAAATGCGGAATTTCTTGAAACAGTGGTAGCATACTAAATTTAAAAGGGAAAAGAGCTCCACTTTAATGAATGTATATTTTTAAAATCTATCAAAGCTGAAATAAATTTACCCTAGAATTTTTGTTTATATTTTGCCTTTGAAGTATAAGAAGCTATTATAGATTGTATTACAAGTATTGTAAAAGTTTAAACACTTTTTACTTGTTTACAAACAGTCCTGATTGGCTGATGATATAATTTAGAGCAAGTATCAATTTACCAACAAAAGTTTAAGCTCACATAAAGGGTGAGAATCTGTTGAAATTCATACATTTAGATTTCTGAAATGTTATTAATTTATTTATGCTTAGAATATATTTCACCATATTAAAGGCAATTTTAAAATATATAAAAAATATAATGTAATTTTTTAAATGAATTATTAATACAGGTTTTTAAATCTATCAGTAATTCAAAAACTAATATATATATAGATATATATAATTTTAAAAAAGTGCTCTATTCTTTTATAATATAGAATATTATAACAGCAAAATCTGCTTACTGAATTAAAACACTTAACATAAATCACGTCTTAACTATACACAGTCCTAACTTCCATATTTTGAATGTTTTCAACTAAATGATCCTAATCACTTGATAGAATATATAATATATATATATATATATATATACACACACACGACAGATTTTATTATTTTTTTAAGGAGAAGGGAAGGGGTATCTTGAAGCCATAAGGTGCCTTCAGGATACAATTTTTCTAGCATTCAGAATTAACTACAGCAATGTTTAACATAAAACCATAAGTTCATTTCTTAACACAGTAGCCAGAAAAATTTAACACAGTTTTTTTATTAGCTAAATTATTGTTTAAGCAAAAGAAAAATCATTATAGCTTATAAACTCATTCAATTTTCCAATTCTAATTTTAAAAAATTAGAAAGAAGTCATTAGAATTATTATGCTTTTTTTTTAATGTTTTGCACAAATGCCTCAGTTTTATAACTGAGTATAAAATATTTAAAGACCATGCAGGGAAATCTGATTTTGAAACCAATGATATGAGTAGGTAAGAATTTTAAAAAATTTATTTTGAAGTAACTAGGAATTCCCTTTTCCCACTGGGAATAGCAATATGTTTATCAATTAAAGAAAAATAATGAGTATATTTTAAACTATTTTTTATGCAATGCTAAAAAGATTAGTTAAATGAAAACTGTAAAGTATATTAACTGAATTTAATAGAAAATATTTTATGACAAAATCATATAATTTTACCCTAATTCTTCATTATTTAAAAATCAGTACATTACGTAAATATTATATTGCAGTAGTACTGTTTATTTTTTTAATCATTACATTAACGGTTTACATATTCATTTAGAAATGAAATAAAGAGAAACTTTATAATAATAGATATAAAAAAATAGAAGATTTAATATTTAGTTAATTTCCATGAATTCTTTAAGAAAACATTATATATAATATATTATTTTTGTTATTAATATATTATTTAAAATTTACTATTTTGATTAATATTTTGTTTATTTAAAAAAAATATTAATTTCTAATAACATTTTTTAATTGTTCTTATAAAGAAAATCAAACAAAAACACTTATAAGTATTATTTAATCTATAAGAAGGTGAATAAAATGTGCACACAGATATATAAATCAACTTTATGAAGTTTTGCATTAAAATTGAAATTAACTATTATTATATCATTGAGGAAGTAAGCATTTAATTATTTACTAATAACACTTGGCCTAATTTTTACTTTATCTTTTAAAAGAAATGCATATGTCTGGTTTTTTGAACAGAATGCAATTCTCAAAAATTTTTAACATAAAAATAAAAAAAAAAAGTTTTATAGCATTTTAAACTAAGTATGCTGGAGTAAAACTCTATGGAATTAAAATTATAATATTAGAAAAAGAAAAACTTTTTAAAAAAAATATTTATTAAAATATTTATAGCAATTATTTTAACACTCATTCTGATGAAATAGTTGATATTCTTGATACAATAGCAAAATTCTGTTATTCTTGAATATAAAATTTGGCATGACATGTTTTAAAATTGTTTTTAAAAGTATAGTCATAGTATTTTTCTTAAATCTCATCCCCATCTCAATAATATAAAGTATTCTTTCTATGAAACTTTTTTTAATGCTCTTCAAAATTTCTATTTTGTAAAGTATCCTAATTTTACTTCTTCTGCATTAAATATGAACTAAGAATATTTTTTTTTACATCATTGCATTGTATTAAATATATACTGACATATATATTTAATACATACTCATTTGTACAGACAAACTGTTTAATTCCTAGTTTTAGGTATTCTGCATAGAAGAAAATTTTTAATAAACATATCAAGGGAAAATTCAGTCATTTTTAAGGCATTTAAAAAAAGAAAACTTAATTCCATCTATGATTTTTTTTAAAAAATGCAGAAGCAATGAGAAATATATTTACTTACTGGGAGTATGTCAACTGACAGTAGTAGTCAACACTTAAAATATATCCACTCTATCATGGTAATGAAACCTTAATGAGCAAGACAAATGCAGTAGCCTATGATATCCTGGTTTGAAATACTTTCTGTAAAAGAGAGAAAAAAAATATCTTAAAATGTGTAGAGCAGAGATTAAAAATCATGAAATTTTATGCTATAAACATCTATTCATTAAAAAAAATTGTTTAAAAGTTTTTAAAAAACAACAACAAAGGAAGCAAATTTAACTTTAAAGTTATTTTTCATAAATTATTTTCAAAGAAAAATATTCTAAGAAAAAAATTAAATAATTAAAATTTAATCAGTTTTTAATAAGTTAAAAGTATTAATAAGTATTATAAGTTAATGTATTAATCTTACTATTCTACATACAAATTTACATGATGCACTAAAAAAAAGTATATAGAAAAAAATTAAAACAACTATATAAAGATTAAACTTCCATAACAATTTTATAATAAATGAAAATATAAATAAAATATAATTTTATAATTGCTAACAGTAAAGATTCGCGATCAGCAGACCGATAAACCAGCATGAAAAAAAAACTAATATAAAAATCAAGAAAATAAGTAAAGTTTTAGAAATGAGAAAATTATAAGATGACAAATAAAAATCCACGCATATATGCTTTGCAATTTTTTTTTAAACCGGCTTGTAAATAAAACAGCGATGATTTTTATCTAAGTCCACATTTAATCGAAAATGATTAAAATGAATTTCAAAAAAAATCCACGATTCCAGAAAAAAAATTTCAAACTTCGGAATTTTGAATTCAAATTTTTAAGTTCCTTATCTCCAGAAAAATAGTAAACAAAACTCTTCGCCTTACCGTAGCAGACGAAGTGAAGTCCGAAACCGCACTGATTATCAAATGTTGGCGGCAAAATGCAGCACCCGATCACGGAAGAGCACGACTGGCGAAGAGCCTCCATCAACTGCAACCTTCAGAGAAATTCTAATTCACAGCTCCAAGAAAACATAAAGCTCTGGCGAGATTTTGGTCGGGGGGGATTTTTTGTCACGCGAGTTTTATGTATCCCTCCGCCGCGCGCGTGTGTAGCTGGCTGAAAAAGCGAAATCGATCCGTCGCGCCGCACACACAGTGACGACATCTTTCGTCGATTCCGAAAGAAAACTTTTAAGGTGGACCATTCATCCTCGGAAAAATAACCCTTTCACTCAAACAGTCTCATAATACAAAATTTCTCCCTCTCGAATTTTTTTTTTTTAAAGGAGTGCAAAAAGTTATTTACCTTCGTCTTTGATACAAGCCCAGGGTGCGGCGTGAAAAAAGTCTTTGATGGTATTTGAAAAAAAAAATAAGAATTATTCCTTTCTAAGAGGAAAAATGCTTGTCGTGAAGTCCTTGGAGTGGGATGTGATGGACTTTTCTTTCAATCGAAATTAAATTTCCCGCTGAAATAGTGAAGGATGTGACAGCTAGAGCGCGGAACTTGTTCCCTGCGCGTACGGTATGAACCCTTTCGCTTCTAACCCTTTGAGTACAAGCAGGAGCAGCGCGGTGCGGAATATCGCCAGGCCGCCAAGCGGAAAGGAGAGAAAAAACTGCTATCGATTTTTTTTCATTTCTGTCCATTCCTCGGTCGTCATTTCTTTATTAAAAATTTTCAGTGCACCATGAAATCCAATATGAAATATAACATAGCCACGTTGAGTAAAAGAAAAAAAAATCTATAGATTAATTTCTTGTTATGTGCATTAAAAAAAAAAGAAAAAGACCAATGTCTTCTAGATGGTGCAGCGAAATAACAGTCCACTTACCTGGGAAATTCATAAACAATCCCAAGTCAGAGCTGTTATACTACTCGTGGCTCATATGATACTAAAGTATGCGTCGACTTGTGGGTCTAACCCCAGGATAGGGGCACTAAAGGGTAAGGGAAAATGATTGTTGTCGTCAGCTGTCCATATAAGGGGGAAGGAGACAGTGCGTCACGAAGAATCTCCCACCCCTGATTGGTTACCTTACCCCACGTGCTGGGTGTTTCTCTGGGTAGAGCGGCTAATGATGACGTAGCTCACTCTAAAGGGCGGGGGATAAGAACTGGCAGCCTTACGGCAGGGCTGCTATCCAGGCAACCACTGTAAAGTAAAAACTATGGATATTTCTACCGCTGAGCGTAGGCGAGGAAGAACTGCGCACATTTCTTCTAACGGATAAAAAAAATCTCGCCAAGGGAATACGGAAAATCTCGTTACTCGCGCTTTTGGTTACGATGAAGCATACTGTTCCCAGATTTTTGGTGCGTATAGTAATTTTTCGTCGGTGGTGTTTCGGTTATTTTGAAACGAACTATTTTGCTCTCGAGCGTTGGTTGCATGATAGAGAATAAATTATGGGTTTGTATTTGATGGATTTCAAACAAAAGAGGTGTGTTGAAGAACTGAAAATTTATTAGTGTAAACAAAAAATTTTTAATTGCTGCTTTAAAATAATTTAAATGTCATTAATTCATAGAAAAATGTATTATGATTTTCAGATAAACAATTTAAAATTAGGTTAAATTAAAAAAAGAAATCATGTTTATTTATTTTTTATTCATGTTTATTAATAGAAATATATTGATAAAGCTAAAAATACTAAATAATATATACTTCTGTAATGAAATGTTAGTTGAATTTTAGATGAAATATTTAATTATAAGGAACAATATTTTGTTACGCAATAGTAAACTATTGATTTTGTGTTTTTATTTTTATATTTTAAAACACTTAAAAGTTTTAAAAATTTTATCATTATTTCTTTTCTTGTTTTGAATTTCTGACGAACAAATATTTGAATACTAAGAGTATTATAAATTAAAATTTTTCAATATTTGAAATCGACTTTAACTTTGGTCACAGCCACTTTAATAATGTGGAATGATATCTTGTATTCTACAATATTATCTGCGAAATTATTGGGCACAAAAAAGGAAAAAAAATATATTTATTTCAACAAGAAAAATTACTATGGAATTTGAAGCTAGAGAAGTAATGTGTGAATTTTCATAATAAAATTTTAGAAATGCAAAATTAAACGTTAAAATTAAATGATAGCGTATCTACATCTCAAAATTTGTAGTCATTAAACTTTAAAAAATGAAGTTTTGTCGTATTTTGGACTAACTAATATATAAACTGATTTTTCTTATCTTATTTTTAAAAAATTGCTAAATCTACATGCTGAACTTTTTTTATTCCCTTCTTTCGCTTTTTTTCTTCCTTTCAAATGAGAAGCTCTTCGTTATAGTAAAAAAATTAAAAAAAAAATTTTTTTAAGACAACCACTTTTTTTTTCATTACTTGTAGGTACCTAAAAAAACTAAAACTAAACAATTAAAAAATTGTGTCAAACTAAACAATTTATACAATATAATTTTTTGTTTTATTTTCAGGCTGTGCATTTGATCATCGAAATCCTGCAATATGAATGGCTTCAAGGTGTGCGGCCTTTTCAAAAAGAAACAATTTGAAAATTGATTATGAGGAAAGAAAGTGCATGAGCTGATTTTTTCTTTTTTATAGGTCAAGTAGAAAGAGAAAGGTTAAGTAGAAAGAGGAAATATCAAATGTTTTGAAGAAAACAGATTTTGTTCCATATTTAGCTAAAAATTTGATTCGATTTTTGTGCAACAGTTTTTAAACAATAATCATGATGTTAATTCTAGGGGGATTAAAAATATTTTCTTGAATTCTGATTGAAAGCAGCATTGAAATAAACTGAAATTTTTAATACTGTTTTTTTTCTCGTAAATTGTAGCAAATCGAAATGGAATTTGACTTGAATTACCAATATTAAATTAATATTTAAAAGTAATATCTGATAAACATATCTTTTTTTTCATATTTATCGCCTAAGGGAGTTATTTACGCAATATAATTTGATTTATTTTTCGGCTGTGCATTTGATCATCGAATTCCTGCAATATGTATAGCTCCAAGGTGTGCGGCATTTTCAAAAAGAAACACAATTTGAAAATTGATTATGAGGAAAGAAAGTGAATGAGCCGAATTTTTCTTTTTTATAGGGTAAGTAGAAAGAGGAAATATCAAATGTTTTAAATCAAACCGATTTTGAACCATATTTAGCTAAAAATTTGATTTGATTTTTGTGCAGCAGTTTTCAAACAAAATTCATGATGATAATTCTAGCGGGATTAATTTTTTTTTTCTAATTCTGGTCGAAAACAGCATTGAAATAAACTGAAAATTTTAATGCTGGTTTTTTACTCGTAAATTGCAGCCAAATTGAAATAGAATTTGATTTGAATTACCAATATTAAATTAATATTTAAAAGTAATATCTGATGAACATATAATCTTTTTTTTATCATATTTATCATTAGATAAGGGAGTTATTTATTTTAGATCCGTATCATAGATAAATTTTGGCCATGCAGGAAATAATTCACGTTAAAAATAATTTTGTAAGTAATATATTTGAAAACTTGAGGCTAACAATTACACCTGATCGAAAATTTTTCCATGCATCCTCCTTTTTCAACTCGCAGCTGTTTAAACTTTCAAAAACTGTTCCAATTTCTGTATCATGTGACATGAAATGTTTTTTTCCTTCTGTCTATAGCAGAACGGCTTTTAAAACATTGAAAGCAAAAATGGCTTGACAATAACTTTTGCAATTTTTTTTCCAGCAATTTATGATTTAAAAGTAATTCCAAGTTTCGTGATTTTTTGAAACTGCCGTTACAATATACAAATAAAGTTGTTCGTCGTAAGCTTATGAAGTAATGGAAAAAGTAAAGAGAAAGAAACATTTTTATTAGAAATGAGTAAATAAAGGGAAAAAAGTTTTATATACAAGAGAAAAATATATTATCATTCCGACTTCTAAAATCCCAATTCTTTTGTAAATTTTCAGTTAGTGTACTTAGAAATAAAATCGTCGGTAAATAATTTCATTGCCGTTTTTAATGCCCCAATGGAATTTAATAGAAATGTAACATGAAAAGAAGAATGTATAAAATGCATGAATATTTCTACGAACCCTTTTTAGACAAAAATATTTTAAGAATAGGAAGCCACAGAAAACCAACGAAACCTGTTTTCAAGAAAATTATTCAAATAAGAATAATTTTGGGAGAATAAAGGAATAAAAATTGCTGTACAGCTCGAGATATATGTTCAATAATGTTTAACAATAATTGCTCTTCTTTAACATACTTTTATATTGCTTATATTGCATCGATTAGCTTCACTTGAAAAAAAAATATTTTTTAAATAGCATGATACTTTTATATTGCATCAATTAGCATCTTCACGTAAATTTTTTTTGAAATAGCACGATACTTTTATATTGCATCGATTATCATCTTCACATGACAAAAAAATTGAAATAGCATGATACTTTTATATAGCATCGATTAGCATCTTCACATGATTTTTTTTTTTTTTTTGAAATAGTATGTTGCTCTGATTCCAATTCTGATGGGTGCGAGAAAAATAGTGAAATATTCCAGATTAAAGCAGTTATACAGATAAAATAATTTCTATTTTATCAAAAAAAGAAGGTAAAATAAATAGATTCATATAAATTATAAATGGCATATAGTAAAGGAAACTAATCAAGAGAATTAATCTCCTGGATAATCACATCCTTTACTTTCTTCTTAAGAGTTAGATCAAAGTTTTTTTTATCTTAGTTAAATTAGCGTACAGTAATGGGCTGCACATGTATTCGTTGGATTTAATATTCGTAAACACTGCATTTTTGTCTTTCTAACTTAACCCTTTGCAGTCCGATGTCGCCTCTGACTAGACATTCAAGACTGCATCATTTTAACGTTTTATTTATTTATTTTTTTAATTTAATTATTAAAACCGCCAACATAATGGTTAAGAGATGTAGATTATTTTTCAAAGAAATTCGACTTAAAAGAATTAAATATATTTATTTTTCATAGCAATAAACAAATCTTTGTATTAGGTGAATAATTTTGCATCTAATTATTTTTCGGGCTGCAAAGGGTTAAACTCGCAAAGTAAAGAATATAGAGTTGTTGTATTTGGTTCTTCACTGATATTGGACTTTTATCGTAACTTGAATGCCATTAAAACGCTGGGCCGTAAAATTGAAAATATTTTACGGTTCGATTTGTGTCGCAATAAATTAAATGTGACTTATGAAATTATTTTTAAAGACAGTTCTCCATAATTGCATCTAGAGAGTAAGTCTTTACATTTACATATAATCAATTAAATCTTTTAACAAAAAAAACTTATAACATTAACGTTCTTTAAAGTAAATAACAAAAAAAAATTATATTTAAAGAGGAAACCTGTTTGGCTATTATTTATTATAATGATTTCTTTAAAACTCGCTTCAAAATAAAATTGGGTGATTTTTTTCTTCTGATCCAAAAAAATCATAAATAATTGAGTTAATTTGACTATTCAAATCAAAAAGATAATTATATTTCAGAAAACACTAGGAAAAATAAAACTTTTCTTAAGTTTTAGTATATTATTTATCTAGTTCAGAAAAGAGAGAGTAAGATATGACTTATCAAAGAAGACTCTTCAGGAAATAAGCACTCAGAGAAAATAACGATCTCGAAGTTGTATCGTAACCTAAGAATATTATGCAAGCGCAAACTGTGAAAAGTGATATATCTCAGATATCGATAGTGGGATATAGTACAACATTCAGCCTCTGAATTTTGAAATTTGGAGCCGTGTTTTCAATTTTGAACATCAAACAAACAAAATTGTTTTATACACGCGACTCAATTCGGACAATTCATAATTATTTCATTAATATAATTATTTATTTTGTTTATGAAGTTTTTCTATATACATACTTTGACAAAAATTGCTGTTCAAGCCATATGACTTGACTAAAACTATCCATATCTGAAAGCGGCGAATAGATTCAGTGGAAGATTTCTATCTAGGTAACTAACTGCCTAGAATCTTCGTAGATGGGTGAATACAGGCAGATCGATTTAAAAAAATTGATTTTAGCTTATTCACAAAATTCAGAAATTGATCATACAAATATAAAACTCTAAATATATGAATTATAAAAATACGATAATAGTATCAGTAAATTGTCAAGTATAATAAGTCAGGCATGAGTCTGTTTCATTCAGATCACTTTTAGCATACAGTAGCATATAATTAAATGATATTGAATACAAAAGTGGATGTCATTTAGTCATAAGTCACAATAAATAAATAAAAAACATAAGTATTTTTATACATTTACGGAAATAAAAAATATTCACCGAAAATAACTAATATGCGCGCTAGTTAAGTTAAAAATGTGTAGTAATTAAGCTATATTGGTTACAAAAAGTGAGCCTCGTAAAATACATTGCCTAGAACCTCAAACTGCTGAAGTCCGTCCCTGAATAGATTATGGCCATTTAGTTATTGCAATATATCGGGAAAAAATAATATTTTTTCTTTAATAGTGCTAAAAAAAGGGATGATTCAAAGAAACCAGTTTTTGTAACTGGACCTTTGAAGCAATTTTAATACACTACATTTTTATATTTCAAATAGAATTTCTTAAGTTAATTATATTATTTTGAAGATAAATAAATATAAAATTTAGTTAAAAAATTAAAGCTTGTCCTTCATCATTGTACCTAAAAGAATGAATATGATGTTCAGATACGTCCGTTTTCCATACATTTTTTTTTCAGTCCACATGAAAAAAAAATAATCTTGCGTTATTTTTCAATTTTTAGCCTATTATTTCATTTTTATAGGTAGTGAATAAAATGCATCCTAGTAAGTAAATACATACATATAAGGGTAGTAAAAATAATAGAATTTTACTTCCATTGAATATTTCATTATTAAAACGAATAGTTTCACGTATTTCAATTTCTTGCTTCAGAAGCAATTTTGCCTATTATTATTATTTTCGAATTGAGGCCAAGGTGAATATTAGTAACTTTTATTTCATTTCCCCTAATTCAATCAAGAATAGAGTATTTTTGAATACTCTTAAATCATTAAATAGCCTTTAAATTGTTTTTCAAAAAATATCTTATTATTAGCCGATTTTGCGCAGCGTTATAAATTGTTTTGCTACACAGATTTGGAAAAATTAAGCTTAAGCCAATAACTTTTTATTATACTTGTTTTCTTCGTTATATTATATTGTTTGGCATCAGAGAATGTTTCAATAATTTTCATGTTAAATCCGTGTAAGAGGATCAAAATATCAAACAGTTAGTTCTTTTCTTCTTCTTTTTTTCTTTTCAGAAATACAGATGCCTTGAAATGTATTTATCTCATTTTTTTGTAATTATATATGATTTAATATTGAAAACTAATATTTTTGGAAATAAAATTTATATAATTTTAAAATATAACTAAACATTTACGAAGAAATACAACAAAATGCAGTAATACAGTAAAAAATTTACAGAATGAAGGAATACAATTAAAAAGAAAAAAGTTATTAACGCACAAATAACACAAGAATTTCACTTGTACAATAGAAGTTATAGGTCAATAATCATTTTATTATTTTACAAGGCCCAATAAACTTATCAAATTGAGGTTAGTTACCTTGGATTAACAGAGACAGTAAATGCAGTTTCCTGTTGAGAAAACATTAAAAAAAAGCATCCATAAGAAATAAAATAACAATTTCAGTTTATTAATAATTCTATTACATTCTCTGCGATTATTTGAACATTAGTTTTTTAAATCGGTGATTTTATGATAACATTATTGTATTATTTTATATTTAACAGTTGGGTTTTAATTTATTTACTTTAGAAATTCTTATTTTCATGCAATAAAGTAAGAATCATTAATAAAATCTGCATTTACTTAACAGTTTAAGTTTCATTCTCACCACACGAAGTCGTTTCGTGTGCGGAAATTACAACCACTAAACTTTTTATGAAAGCAACTATATTATATATATAATATGGCTTCCGGAAATTAGTTTTTTTCCGGTCTGAAAAAGTACTCTTTCTTACATAAGCAATTGTTTTATATATTTTAATGTGTATAATTATGAAACAATATTATTTATCTATGAATGAATTTTATCTTTTAAAAAAAAGATCCTTAATATTTATATGCCAAAGCGTTTTTGAAACACGCTTATGTTACATTTTAGTTCCTATTTTAATAAATTTCGTTGCAGTTTTATTGCTTTCATGTTATGCTAAATTTGAAACTTTCGCTGGACATGAGTGTTTATGAAAAATAAACAATATGGGGATAGAAAACTATTTTAATAGTTTATTTAGAAAAATTTGAAAACAACAATTTATGTGAATACATTTGTATCAGTTTTTAATTATTAGATACTATGAAAGATTACAAAAGTTTTGCGAACCCTTCAAATTTTATAAGGGAGAATCAGTTTAAATCAGTGATCCGGATGTTTTATATTTTCTAATCTAGATGTATGAAATTCATTCATTATCTTTGTTAAAATTTGTTTGAGATCAAATAAGTTATTATAAGATATAAATTATATATATATCAGAAAAAATTTCTTTTAATATTGGTAATTTAAATGATGTGCAAATTACGAAATATTATTTATTCTCATTAAACACAACGATCACCCGAGTTTTTAGAATAGAATATCCCACCCAAATTCCTTTTTGAGAGGAATTAATCTCATAGTAAATTTCTTCTAAATAGCTGGAGATATTAACCGAATTCTTTGTATTTTATGAACCACTTCCTTTTTTCATCTGTAACACTTATTAATAATCATACTAAAGTTTCACATCTAATACCGAAGGTTTCTGTGAAAAAACACTATCTACTATAAAATTCCTATTGATCATACTAAATTTTCAACTGTTAACAAATATAAGTAACTAAACATCGCAATTCATAAACATAATTAATGTAAAAAGAAAATTAGTCTTTAAAAAATACTGGGAATGGCAAAAAGTAAACAGCTATATGAAATACTATTTTTACTTTTAAAAAAAACCTTTCTTTCATTACTAAATAAATGGTTTCAAACTATATGCTCTTATGTGTATATGTTTATTTGATTTTTATCCGGAATTATTTGAAATTATTTAGGACATTTATTCGTGGCAGTTTTTCGGATTTTTAAAATAAGGTCACAATCCCCGTTGCTGGCACTGAAAACGCCTTTGATTAAGTGGGAATCAGCATTTCCAGTAATATTGTTACGAAATAAATAGAAATTTTTTGTAATTTTTTTCTTTTTTTCAGCAGGTTGTCCATCATCTATCTATAAATATTTATTTGTTGAGTTATATAAGAAAGAGTCTATTTGATTTTCATCAAGGCCTTTAACTGTGGGTGTTGAACTTTAAAGGGGAAGAATGAAAAATTTCATAAGGTCTATTTGAAAATTTTCACATTTGGATAAGCAAAAAGTAGCTAGGAAAAGAGTTTTACTAAAACGAATTCATCAGCTTAGCTAAACGGTTATTTCTTAAATTTTTGCTTTAGAAAGTCCTAAACGCTTTAAATTTTTATTTATTTTCCGACTCCCAGAAAAATTGTCTTTTTGTCGAAAGGAATGCAAAAGCATTTTTCTGAAAAGGAAGCACGAGTGGAAGAAGCACTCATTTATAAAGGTTTAAAAAGAGTTGAAAGATTTCAGTGAGTGTTGAAATATAAAAATAAATCACATTACATCACATCAAAAATAAATCACATTTTCATCACATCTTAGCAAAGAAGTTTTGGGATTTATTATTTTTTTTAGTTTTTTATTGAATATAGCGGACGTTGTTTAATGTGATCAAAATTACACATTCACTCTCTTTACATTATCAAAATTCTCCGATCTCTAACTGACACGTTGAAATGAACACAGTAATATTTGTTTAGCGTAATCAATTGCTACATCGTTTAACCCCTTGAACGACAATTTATTTTCAGTCGGCATTGCTCTGGCAGACGATTTAGTTTTCTTAGTTTTAAGAGGAGGGATAGATAGAAACTTAGGATTTTGTTGCTCAAATAACTTGTTATTATTAAAAATAATATTTGTTTCACACATTTATAAGAGTGTTTATTGTTATATATAAGAATATAATTAGTGTCGGTTAATTCTTCATTAATGTTTAACAAAAATATTAGTTCTACATAGTATTTAAATATTAGTTCTACATAGTATTAAAAGTAAGTACGTGTTTCAACATTTAAACATATAGATTTATGCAAATTACATTCTAACGGTAATAGAAGCATGCATAAAAATATATCAATGCTATAGATTCGATATGACTTACACATACTTCTCCCAAAAAAAGCACCAAACCTCAATCATTTCTGGCGAGTCCAGCTCGTCATTGTCAGTTTGTTCAGGAAAGTTTATGACGAGCTGGACTTGTCATTTCCGTTCAAGAGGTTAATTTTGTAAGGTTTAGAATTAACTGATGCAGTACACTCTCAAATATCCGGAATAAGGTAGCGGAAGGATTAGCCGTACAACAACAAAAAGTCTGCTGGAATTCAATGAATCCATTCCTTTGCCCATCAATAAAAGAAGATAAAGTTTTTAAGCAGAAATCACTGTTATATTTCGTATTTTCTCAATTCTTATACAGTAATAAGTTTTCCATTTATCTCAAGGTGAACGCAACTGCGGCCCCGTGAATCATAGAAGCAGTTGCCGATAACGGGTAGAGTTAAAACAGAAGGCCTTAAACTAGCAGTATGTTTGCATACTGCTCTGCACGTTTCAAGAAATTATTAGAAAAAAAGTAGGTTAAAGGATATAAGCAGATCTTATTTCAACATAAATTCTGTAATGTCCAACTTAAATCCAGAAAACATACTCAAAACATTAACGCAAATAGTAGGCCTAGTTCTTAAGAAAAACTGATTTTATTTTTGAATGATTAAACTGATGTTAAAAGGTGAATCCTAAAATAAGAGTCAAAATGTGCACTTTTTAGGATTTTAAGAAAAAGTCTTTAATAGAGGACTTAATAGACGCCTTTGGCTTCCTCATTTAATTATGATGAAAGAAAACTATGCCGGATAGTACAGAAGCCGGATACTCGGAAGAGTACTGTAATACATTTAACCTTTCTTAACGGTTGACGTTTATGGAATTTCTTGCTCCCTTTGTATGGGAATATCTGTGAGTTATTTTTCCATTGGCTTTGAGTTCAACATTCTTTTGTCTTATCTGAAGAGATCTGGAGTGGTTTAAACGGAGCTAGGTCTGGTTTGAAATCTTTTGAACAGCCATAAAATATTGCTGCCGGCCATTGATTTAGAAAATCAAAATGGATTTAAAAAAGAAGGAATTTTAGTATTAACTATAAAATTAAAATTCTTAAAAGTTATGGAAGTTTATCTAAAAATGAATCAACTCTTCGCTGTGGAGCAATTGATAACTTCATTGCTTATTCTTTATAAATTTTGAAAACTCATGAGTCTTTTGGCAGCAAGATCCAGCAATAAACTTGTATATTCCTACAGGCGCGAATGTGCTGAAGAAAACTACCCAATGAATGCCGAAAGGAACCAATAATTTTCTAATTTGAATCATTTTTTTCAGCATTGTTTAACAAATTAAAAAGAAACAAACAATAAGAGTACTAACTGTTAAAGTATAATTATCGATAAGTAGCAACTATGGAATTTTTTTTATTGTTTTTAAATTGATCTTAAAGATCCATGAGCTTCATGGTTTTTTTGTTTCCTTTTCTTTGATGTAATAAAAGTAGTTGATTTTATTCAGTTTGATTATTGTTATCAATCGGTTGATATTATCGAAATTCTTAAGTTCCAAAGTGATGACGTAAGTGACAGCAACTGTATTTGATTTTTCACATACGCTAACGTATTGATTTGATCGTAATTGTACATACACGAAACTCATTAAAAATATACTCCCTGCATAGGACATTTTATTTTTGAAACTAAAATTTTCCCTCTTGTGCTATATGCTTAAAATGAAAGAATAATGCGTAAGTAGAATATATATATATATATATATATATATATATATATTTTTTTCTGTATTGTACATTGCAGTCTCATGAAAATATTTAAGCGATTTTGCGTTTAAATCAAAAATTAATAACGTGAATTATATAAAATATAACGCGTAACTGGATCCTGCTCTAAAATAATTTATGTGACATGTTTTAATGTCCTTGACACATATTATTATTTTAACTTCTTTGATACATGAATCAATAAATCACAAATTTATCAATACACTTAGGTGCATTTCTACGTATAGAATAAGAATATTATGAAATTGTGATAAGAATTTTTGAGAAAAGAATTGCCAAAGAAATCCTTGAAACCTGCGGGAGGAAATACATTCGTTATGAAATACTTATGTTTGGAGTGCATTGATATATATACTATTATTTAAAAAATATAAAATAATATAAGAATTTTTGAATATAAGATTTTTTTTTTGAAAAATATATAAGAATTTTTGAGAAAAGAATTGCCAGATAAATCCTTGAAATCTGTAGAAGGAAATACATTCGTTATGAAATATTTATGTTTTGGGGTGCATTGATATACATATTGTTGTAAAAAAATATACTACTGAAATGAGTTGATGCAACTAAAAATGCAAAATTATTAAGCAAAGATACACATTCAATATTAAAAAATTTGAATCGAAAAATTAATTGACAATATTTTGAATTGTCATAGTTGTACTAAGAAATGGTAATGACGGTGTTCTCTTATACACTGTCATTACTGGCCACCAAGACAGTATTATAGGGTATTTGTTTTATTTTCCTTAACTTAGACCATAATTGTACGGATTATAATTTGTTTCATTGTTCAGGCTTATTTCTTTCAAGATATTGATGATACAACAATGTTTTTTTTCTTTAATTCGAAGTATTTTTTTAAAATTTTTACGACATATTTTTAAAAATAATTTTAGCACAGCGTAAAAATTTCATTGAAATGTATTGATGAGTTTTGGTTTATTAGTAAGAAATCTTTGAAATTGACTAAAATATTTAATGCTACCAAAATTTTTTGCACGTTAAAATTCCATATTATTTACATTAATGCATTTTTAAGCGATTTTACTCATTTCATGTTTATAAATATAAAATTCTGTAATTGAATGTCCCCTTACTAACTTTTGACCTATAATTTTTACAGTTGTATACTCGAAGGAGTAATCACTATTTTAGTATTATCAATTAACTCATTGATTTAATTAAATTTTGATTAAACATAAATGTAATAATCTGGTAGTGAATTCATAAAGAATTTGAGTTCAAGAGTCCATAAAATTTATACTAATGAATTAAAAACAATGAAGTAGAGAATCATCTTATAAAATTCTATTCATTAATACATTTATAAAATTAAATAGTGAAATACTCTAAACATGCAAAGCATTTTGATAATACGAAGCCTTGCATACAAAAATAATTGAAGTAACTCAAAATTTAATATTACAAAATTCAATCAATATGTATATTTCCTAAAAATAAAAAATATATAAAAAAATAACCTAAAAATATAATATTTGTTGAATATATCAAAAAAAAAAAATTAACGAGTCATTATTCGTTTTTTTTTGTAAGTTTTAGAAAAGCATATTAAAAAGTGTGCTATTATTCGTTTTCTGCAAGTGTTAGAAAAACACATTTAAAAGCGAGTCATTATTAATTGTGTGAAAATGTTAGAAAATGTTAGTGTGAAAATGTGTGAAATGTTTAGCATAGTATAAAGATATCTTTGAAGCAATGTATATGTGCTGAATATTAATTTGAATCAAATCGATTAATTTTTTTGAATTTTTTCCTATAAAGAACTCGAATTCGTTGCGAATATATTATTGATAAATAAAGAATTAAAACCCGAAAAATGCTCAAACGTTATTTTAATACGAAAAACCATGCTATTTTCTAAAGGACTAATTTTATCCAAAATATCTATTCGATGCATATTTTCTCCAGTTAAAAACCATGTAATAAATACAAAGCATGACTCATTTTTTATTAATTTTAAGCCGTGTAGATATATTTGCGATTTAATTTGCTGTACACCAGTAAACAATAACAAAACTGATATCTTACAGCCAATTTAAAGATAAAAATCCATCCATCTAATGTCCATCAGTAAAATAACTTCAAGTACGAAACGTTCTTCCTTACAACTAACATGATATGCTTGAGTACTCAGACACATTATACGGAGTCGTTAAATACCACGATGAGAAAGGCTTAGTGAAGCTTTGATCCTTTGAATAAATTTTTTTAAAAATGTCTCCTCCGAAATCGTTATTGTACCAAAGAGAGTTTAAAAGGAAGTTACAGAGAAATGTAGTCTCATATTATGATTTTTCAACATTCATGCATTTGAGCTCGAACTCTTGATATTGATCTCCTCATATCCTTTTGATTGAAATAAGAAATTTTACCTTATTGCGGTATTTATTGAATGGAAATTTGACTTTCGTAACTGTATTTTTCAAACATTCAGAATGCTCTCGAATTAAGAATCGAATGGAGATATTCTAACTTAGAGTTTCTTGATCCATGGATAATGGCTTCAAATGGGATGCTTATTCGATTATGTTACTCTATTTAATACTAATATGATTATAATAATGAAGATATAATTTATTAAAAATGAATTTGAGAATTCATTAGTGTCTTATTGAATGGGGAATTCCATTGCTTTATATTTAAATGAAAAATAAGTAAAACAACAAATACTATGTTATATCCTAAAGCACTACATATTTATATTCAAATTGATCAAGAATTCCCAAACAGAAATACATAATTAGGTGTATATTCTTTTTACAGATTTTTATGCAGACTGTATTTTTTTTAAAAAAACTTACAAATAAAATACATAAGGAGAGTCTTTATATGTTAAGAGGAATGTTTTAGAGGAAAGAACACCATTAAGAAGTTCAATTTTGATTGAATTAATCCGAATTGCAAAATAAAATGATTAAAATTTGCATGATACTTGTATGTGATAAATTAGGTTTTTTTTCGGAGTTTTTAAGTTTAATTTCTTTGTAACCTCCTGAATTCATAAATAAAAACGCATTTAACTTTGAATCACGTGGGTTTTTTCATTTAACTATTCTTCCCAAAATCTAGCATCTGTAATTTTATTTGCCTGTCATCGATATTTTCGTGTATAGAACATCAAGATTTTCATGGAATTGCAAATTCAGCAATATCCTGTATTTTCACTTTGCGAATGAGAAGGAAATCTTGTTTTGAATGAGTAAAAGCCTAGTTCGCGTTGTCAGTTGTCTCTCTCATTCTACCTTTTCGCTGAGAGCACATTAAATCTTAGAAACGGTCACTAAAATCGAAACTCTGATCTAACTAATAAGAGGAAAATAAAAAATTGTGATTGTATAAGAAATCCTCCTGGTTAGTTATATTTATTATTGCATATGTTTTCTTCAGTAATATTGGTTTCATAATAAAGACACTTCAGAGTATTTTTTATGCATCACCTATATATATATATATATATATATATATATATATATATATATATATATAGTTTTCGTAAATGAAACCCAAACATGTCAAGTTTTTGAACTCAAACCCCGAATCCTAGCCCCAACTGACTGGATTACACTGCTTGCAGATCAATATATCCTAATCTTTCATGTGCAGTGATACTAAGCTTCCAGTTGATTTAGTTCTCGGACGGTCAGTCTACTCGTATGGTTATGTGGTACATTTTCAGCTATTTCATTCATTGATCTTTCCTACTAGTTTTCTTCGAGTATGAATGCTTGCTTGAGTATTTACAATAATTTATGTAAGTTTATTTCATAAACTGATTCAAATGAGAACGTCGAAAATATTTTTTTTATTTATACTTTATTTCATATTAAGAAAAATTGGTAGCTTAGTATATGCGTCGTGTGTTGTAGCGAAATTTCTAAACTTGGTTAAAAATTAATATAACAGGGGGATATAAGCCAATTAAAATTGCATTTTAATTCATTTTAACATTGAATAAAAATGCCCTTTCCAGACTTCTCAGGATGCATTTTCGAATGAAAATTAACTCCAGCGAAGAAAAGCTATGTATACACGTTTTAGTTGGGAAATTTACTATTGACTGGAAGTAAATGCTTTAAAATTCAAAAGATGCTTTGCTATTTAACAGGTTCAATCTCTTAATCGCTTAAGGATTGAATGTTTTTTTTCATATTATATATATATATATATATATATATATATATATATATATATATATATACAAAAAATGAATATGAGATATGCCCTTAAGCGGTTAACCGTTATTTAAATACATTGACCGAACTTAATCTGTAAACAAAAGTCTGTTCAGTCTGTCGCAAAAATAACTGTATTCTCTTTAAATCAGAATGTATGGAAAAAACATATCAAAATGAAAATTACTATCATTCATTAAGAGTAAAAAAATGTGTCATTGCAATAATTCATGAACATAGAATAACTCGATAGGTATAAAAATTTCATTGAAAAACTATTTAAATATTTATCAAATTATTGCATTCTTTCTAATTGGATGATGTTCGATTTGCTCTTGATTTTCCTATACAAATGTAAACTAGCGCCTCAGAAATTTTCTGAATTTCAAAGAAATTGCGAAACCTAAAATTCTGTCTTATGATGATTTGATATTTTAAAGCTTGACAAACAGTTATCCAATTTGATTCCCAAATTATTCATATCACAAAATAGGTTTCAAAGTAATAATTAATAAAGGAAACTGCGAGTTTTTTATTTAAGACATTACATAAAATGAAAGACATATTTTTATATTTAGACACACTCTTAGAAATTCTAGCTTAGACTTGTAATTTTGCATGTAATTTGCTACTTTTCTGCACAATCGGAAATTAAATTCGAAATTAGTATCATAGTGTAAATCTAACTACAATAGTGTTCATTCACGATTTCCTAAGATTTTTATCATGTTTGGCAACTGAATTTAAAAATAAATGTATTGAAGACGTTTACTGATAAAAATTAAGAAGATTAATTAAAATATAGCTAATAATCAACAGTGTTAATAAGCTAATAATTAGCAGTGATTATCTGCGACTGCAACTTGTTTAATCAGAAATATTGGAAAAGTAGTAGATATCTAGTTATTGAAGTTGATTCTTATCACAACCAATTAAGTACCATATTCTAAATTCAATAAAGTTATCTTAAGGAGAAATAAGAGTTTTTTGTATATATAATGATAAAAATTAAATTATCTATGTAGTCATAACGAACAAATTCGTATTTTCTTTGATTAAATGCAAATAAATAAATCATTCTTGATGTTGACGGCTTTGAATCAATCAAATTACACAAAAACGAAATTGGACTTCATAAAAATGGAGCTATTTTTATTCTATAAATTATTTCAATACAATATGGAATAATAACGAAAGTCAGAATTCTGGGTAATTTGTAATATCATATCCCTAACAAAAAATAAATAAGAAATTTAAAAAAAATTTCAGTCTCAAAGGTAGAATCTTTCTTCATTTGTTTTGAAATGTTATTAATTGAAAAAAAAATCAGTTAACTGGTCC
This sequence comes from Argiope argentata, assembly GCA_026289955.1. NCBI lineage: Eukaryota > Metazoa > Arthropoda > Arachnida > Araneae > Araneidae > Argiope > Argiope argentata. The sequence continues at coordinate 939,536 of JAOUZG010016587.1, read as the reverse complement.
ATGAACAGATAATAAATTTTGATAAAAAAATTAAATTAAGTCTCAAAACATGAAAATTCCAAAAAATTTCTCTTTAAAAATATTTATTATTAGTATTTGAACACTTATTTTTTTCGAAAAGATGATAATCTTTTAAAATTTTATGAACAGTATAATAATGTCTCAAAATTTAAATAAAAGTACTTTTTAAAATTGGTTATAAAATCAGTGAACTTATCCATGGACAGATCATAAATTTTAATAAAAAAATAATTTTAAATTAAATCACAAAACATAAAAATTCCAAAAGTTTTCTCTTTAAAAATATTTATTATTAGTATTTGAACACTTATTTTTTTGAAAAGATGATAACCTTTTAAAATTTTACTAACAGTATTATGTTTTAAAATTTAAATGAAAATAAAAGTACTTTTTAAAATCGCATTAATTTGCTTTTAAAATATATTTCAGTCAAGTGGGCATATTTGAATGAAAAGGATAAAATGGAACATATCTTACAATGTTACAACAACGAGAAAATAAGAGAGAAAATTTTTTTGTTTTGACCAGCCAGAAACAAGTTATTACATTATACAATTAGCTTTAAAAAAACAAAAATCGACAAAAATTTTTTTGAATAAACTCTTTTGTATGTAATAATAACAATTTCAAATTCTGCTCTCTAGGAAGTCTTATCTATTTTAGTTTAGGAATTTTTTTCTTTTGAAAAGAGGATAACTTTTTAAAATTTTATTAACAGCATTATAATGTTTTAAAATCTAAATAAAAGTACTTTTTAAAATCGCATTAATTTGCTTTTAAAATATTTATATTGAATAAAGTTTAAAAATAGCTCTATTAAATTCTCTATAAATTATTTGTAGAATATCAATCGGAATCGATAATGTATTTCAATTTTCTTTTTGAATTTGTCTATTAAAACCTTTAGCCGCCTCCAGAAGGAAAATAGCTCAACTACAATTCTTTTTTGTCATGCAATTATATTTCTGAAGTAGGGGAAAATGAATAGGAATCACGCTAACTGTTTCTATGCTTTTTTTCTTCCTTTTTTTAAAAAAAGAAGCGCATTCATGATTTTTTTAAAGGAAACCTGCATAGTTGCTAAACAGAGAGGAGAAAATCTTTCTACCCAATTCTTTTTCAATTGATACGCTATTTTACTTCTAGCAATACAATGGCCGGCTTTGTATTATTCGTGGGGCTTCCTCTGCCAGGATTTGATTCCCTTTTAATCATACAATAACTCTCCAGATTTCCGATTCTGTTAAGTCATTTCTTTCAGACATCACAATAAACGAATATCTACCAATTTATTTTAGTTCTTTGGCTGAATAGCCAGAAATTAAAACTTCATTTCCAATTAAATTATTTTCGACATCACAGACAAAATATGCATTTAAAAAAAAGAAGATATGAACATTTTCCACTTTTATCTCTTGCTTTTAATTTTGTAAAAAAAAATACAAATTATACTATTATTTTATGGCAGATCTTTAATTTACTTTAACAGTAAATTGCATCAGATAAATGATGAGTCACACACACAAAATATTTTTTTAAACTAATATTCTAAAACTATTTGTTTTACTATTAAATAATCCATAGCTATTTGTTGTCAAAACTAAGATGTTTTGCAATTTTAAATAAAGAAACTTAAATATTTTATTTAGAAAGATCCAGAAAATGAGATAACAAAATTTGATTCTGTTAAGTCAAGCATTAAAGGAATAAAAAATGTTAACATTCCCAATCTATTTACATGAATTATCTGTTGAATTGAAGAGACATAACTCATAGCGACACTCATTCTAGACTCGTCACCAGTGATAGATTTAGGCATTTTTCAATCCTAGGAAATACACATTATTATGCCCCTATTTTAATAATTTGAACAATTTAGTTAAACTTTTCGGCAAATTTTTACTTCAACATGGTAATGATTCATTTTAATCCTTTATTCTATTGAAAATGGATGACCTTATTTATTTAATACTCATACACGAGAAACTGTCTGAGGTAATATGACTTTTGAAAATTATGAGCTTATAGGTTTTTTGCTAGTAAAAAAAACATAAAGTAATAATCAAATGAATGTAATGAAATAGATTAAAAATTAAACAATTATGTTTGACAAAATATTTATAATAACCAAATATTTCATAATTCATAGAATACTTATTTTTTACAAGCTGATTTATTTAGTAACAGATTAATGTTATTCTTTTATTTGGACTGTCTACAACTCCTACTCATTATGGATATATAGTCAGAAACACGCTATTACTCAAAGCCAGGCTATTGTTGCATTTTAGTAACAAAAACAACATTTCTGAAACAACAGTAACAAAACAGTTCAAAACAACAATAACAGGAAGTTAAACATCTTCTACTTAAACAAAACTATAATCAATTATATTAGCATATTTGTCTTTTTCAGCAGTTAACTGTGTGTAAAATATAGGCTCTGGTCACCACTTTCAAATCTACATGTGCTTTATTGATGCGGAAAATATTGTTTGAATTTATGAGAACAGTAAAAAAAATTAAATAAATAGTATTTAATAAAATATTTCAAACTATGAAAAAATAGGAATTTTAATTTAAAAATAAACTTGTTTAGAAAAGAAAGGAATTATCCTAGAACAGAAATTAGCAACCGCAAGATAATTACTTTACTTAATTTTTTATCAATACATAAAATAACAAAACCGAGGTATAATCATTAGAAAAGTTTTGCTTATTTAATGATAAAACAGTAAGCAATGAGTTTCTTTTGTGTAGCTTTTATTAACAATTTTGTCAGCAATTCAAAGACAAAACTCGTTTTACTCATTAGGGAGCCGATTTTTGAATAATTAAGTCATAAATGCTCCGAACATTTTTCTCTTTTTCATTAGCGTGTTACTTGCTCATATTAACGATGGTAGAAAAGGTTTGAATCGAATTCTAAAATTTAATGAATCCGCTCAATGGACTATTTATAAAGAAACGGCGTTTAAATTGCTGATAATGACAGAGAGAAATACACATACCCTTGCATTCTAAACTATTTTTCCCAGCGTAAATGAAAGCGCATTTACGATTTCACTACAGCCGCTCGCAAAACACCACGTGGTTTTTAGAAAAATGAAAACCGAGAATAATGTATCAATATTTATGAGGAGTCAATTTTGGCATCGTATCGCCGTAAAAGTTCCTGGTTTTCCCCTCTTCGCCTAGCACGCGATAAGACCAAACGAACTACAAATCGCCACGCGCGTTGCCAATCGAGGAAGCAAAGCTTCGTTTTTAAAAAGGACTCTTAGCGGGTCAAGGTCTCCGCTACGCCAGGTGGAATTGACGCCGAAATGAGAAGGGTTGATGGGAAATCTTTTGACAGAAAACAGTAAACGAATTTTTCTGTGCAACGGTGCGGAAGATTCGTAGTGCTTTTCGCGTTTTATCTTTGCTTTCTCGGGAGCGTATGAAATTCTGCCTGTCGGTTGCATTCATTCAAGAAGAGAATTCAATTGAAACAACACGATGCGTTTTCGGATTTCTTAATTTCTTTTGAATATGAAATGAGCTTTTAATTCGAAAGGTTTCTAATTTATTTGAGGTAAAAAATATTCCTTTGAATTAAATATGTTTGATATTCCTGATTAAATCAATACAACAATATTTGATATCTTAAAGTTTGAAATAGTGATATCTGAAGTTTGGCGCGAGGATTCGCAGATGCCGTTTCTTGATTTACTACATTCTTTTGAATTCTTTTTACATTTCTTTTGAATAGGAAATTAGCTTTTATTTTGATGGAATTCTAACAAAGAAGAGGTAAAAAAAATATCCCTTTGAATTAAATAAGTTTGATATTCTTGATTAAATAAATATATAACAATATGTGATAGCTTAAATTTGAAATAGTGATATCTGAAGTTTGGCGCGAGAATTCGCAGATGCCGTTTCTTGATTTACTACATTCTGTTGAATTCTTTTTACATTTCTTTTGAATAGGAAATTAGCTTTTACTTTGATGGACTTTTAAATAGAAGAGGTAAAAAAACCCTTTGAGTTAAATATGTTTGATAATCCTGATTAAATCAATATAACAATATGTGACATCTAAAAGTTTGAAATGTGTGATATCTGAAGTTTGGCGCGAGGATTTGCAGATGGCGTGTAATAATTTGCTACATAATAAAAAATAATCAAAAATGAAATGGCAATAGTCTGACATAAGTTTCAAAATAATTTTTTTGGAAGTATGTCTATTGATCACTTCGATTGTAAAGAAGTTAAAAATACCTTTTCACGAAAAAAAGTGTCTTCCTAGCTATATATTGAATAAAATTTTATTACAATACCTTTATCTTGGTTCTACTTTCCAATTCGACGAATTTCCTATTAATTAAAGGCATTAGATGGTATTGAAAAGCGAGCAGAAGATGACATTTATATGCAATCACAAATATTCTTCATTTCGAACTGCTTAGCACTGCTTATTTTTCATATTTTAGGTGTTAAATATATAATACAAAAATGGATTACAAAATGATGACTTGTTAGAGATATAAAATATCTAAACAATAGAGGTAAATTTCCCTTTAATATTTCATTAGAAAAGAATTTGGAAGTTGAAAATGATGACTTAAGTACAGCACTGCTTGCAAAAGATAATCTTAAAATTCTGAAGGACATAATGTTAAAAATTGTCAGTTTTTTTAAACGGTTGTTTGAAATTTTTTAGTTTCTGTTGTTGTGAAACGAGAATTTGGAGAAATATTCCGAATCTTCAGGTGATTTTGTTTTAAGTGATGGACCGTTTCTTGTTTAATAGGAAAATCGGAGAACGGGAACATGAGGAGGAAAGTCAAGGATTGACCACTTTATGGCTAGGGACGAATTTTTTCGAAGAGAATGTTACTTTAATGAATGGGCAGTGTTATAGATGGGCTGTATTAAAGATAGCAGTCGGCCTCAACAAATCCTGTTAACACTTTTACGTTCAGTGGCTGTGAGGTGGTCGGCTGTACACAAGAAGTATTGTGTTGAGATGAGGAAATGAGGTGGAAAGTCAATGATTGACCACTTTGTGGCTAGGGATGAATTACCTGAAAGAGGATGTTACTTTAGTGAATGTGCTGTCTTATAGATGGACTATATTAAAGATAGCAGTCGCTTCAACAAATCCTGTTAACACTTCTACGTTCAGTGGCTGTGAGGTGGTCGGCTGTACACAAGAAGTATTGTGTTGAGATGAGGAAATGAGGTGGAAAGTCAATGATTGACCACTTTGTGGCTAGGGATGAATTACCACGAAGAGGATGTTACTTTAGTGAATGGGTTGTCTTATAGATGGACTATATTAAAGATAGCAGTAGCCTCAACAAATCCTGTTAACACTTCTACGTTCAGTGGCTGTGAAGTGGTCTGCTGTACACAAGAAGTATTGCGTTAGAGAATGGAAAAAATTTAACAATGATTTCTATTTTTAAATTTTTTCTCTTTTAAAACTTTTTATTTAGAATTAGCATTAAATATGTTTAGATCCTTTACACAGAATACTTCTTTAAACTAGTGAATAAAGCATTGGGGACACTGAGTATCAGTCGAACATGCGATATTTCTAATGATCTTACTTTAAGTGTAAAATAAAAACTTAAAAAGGCAGAGCAAAAGTACTTTCGCGCCATTTCAAAGATCATGGTATTACGTGGTGATACTATATTCATATAAGGCTGTTATCCAGCATTCGAACTTCTTACATTCTTTTTTCAATAAACTGTAAAATACATCACATCAATTTTTTTGAATCTTCTTAAAAATCATTAAAAATATCTTGTAAAATATGAGAGATTTTGCTTATTTCCCCTTTATTATGAAACCTCGTAAATTTTTTCTTTTTGTTATTCATCTCAAAATTTTTAAAGGAAAAAAAAATCAAACAGATTCTGATATGAAACTTTAAACTATCCATTTTGAGTTGATATGCTTCTTATTGGTAGTTTAACCAACCTTGTAATTCAAATCCTCAGAATGTCTTAACCCTTTATTTACCGAATTATTTTACCAACAATTTTTCAAATTATTTAATTTTTATTATTTAAATTTTGCTTCAGAATAAGTCAAGGAAGAAGAGAAAGTTCTTTTAATTAATCAAAATGATTTAATTCATTAAAATAATTTAATTAAATAAATAAATAATAAAGGATTTTTTAATTTTAATTTTATTTGACATCTAATCTTTTCTATTGGAAATGAGTTCTTCGTGTTCTTCCAAATACTATTAGAAAAAATGGTCCTATTAAAAAGATTTAACTACATTTTAAAGTACCATCGGTAAATAAAGGATCAAATATTCGCACTACTAATATTTAAAAATTGTTTGAGAATTATAAGGATCTTAAAGATAATAAAACAAAATTATTTGATTTATCTTTAAAACTATATTAAATACCAGTATTAACAACAGCAGATATTCACATTTTAAAATCATATTTGTACATATTAAGAGAAAAGATCATAATATATTTTTCAAAATATATTGAACTCTGAAGTTATCGAAAGTGTTTAAAACTCTCTCATCTTAAATAAATTATAAAACATTTTTGCAAATTTTTAAATTAATCCAGTTTAGATTTGATATATAATTTCAGGCAAGCTATTAAAATGCCCATAATGCATCAAAATAAAAGTCCAAGCTAAACGTTATGATATAGGTTCCATTTTGTGAGATTTTACATACGATATGCTGTCTTTAGCATAAGTTTGGCTAATCAGAGTAATACATTCTAATATAATAATTTCTTTTTATAAATAGATATTTGTTGGAGTGTCGAGAAATTTTAGGGAGTTTTAGCTAACCGCATATTTTACACAATTTACTCAACGTTCGAGAGTTAATTACTACCAAGAAACTATTGAATGAATAATATTAAATCATTAAAAAAAAACAATATTTCTATATATATACCTATCTGATTTCTGTGCTGTGTGTGTGTGTGTGTGCGCGCGCGCGCTCGTTCAAAGGCAATTTATCCTCTTGCTTCGGCATCATATCTATTAAAGGTATTTCAGAGGTTTGTAAAGATATCATCCCATTTCATTACTTAAAAATTTAAAATATTTTAGGTGCTCTTTTTTCGATTAGATTCAATTCCTTTGAATATTTTTATAAAAAGAATAGAATATTTTTATAAAATATATTTATATAAAAAGATATGTGTTTCACATTTCAGATATTTTATGGAGTATTATCTTTTAAGAAAATCATAAGCAAAAAAGGGAATTCTGTCGATTTTTAAATGTCGATAAATATTTTGTTGTGTAAGGTTGAAGATTAAATATGTTCCAAAAAACATTGGACAGAATTCGATTTCCTAGATTATATAGAAAGCCAATATATAAAATTTAGGCAAACATACTTTACGTTTTTCTTTACGATATAGTATAAAATATTTTGATTTGAGAAAAAGCTCAGTAAAATAAGCTTTGTTTTGAAAACATGTATCTGAAAGTTAAAAAAAAACTGAAATATAGAGGATGTTTTGATTTAAAGAGAATTATGTTAACATTTACTGCTTGCCACTAAAATCTATACTGCAATGATATTGCAAACAATACATAGCTTCTTGAGCAAAGAAAAATCGTTTCAAAATTCGATATTTATTTTGTTAATATATCTCAAGAAATATATAAAATATTGAAATAACAGAGTGGTTATATACCTTACATTTTAACATTGATCATTCTATTGAATGCCAAGATGTCATATTGTACCACTAACATATATAACACTGCAAATCGATTAATACTAATTTTTAAATCTACTTTTATAACAAATTGTCTGAATTTTAAAATTGGAGAAATTATTCAGTTAAAAAAATTTTTTTTGGCTTCAAATGCTGATTGACAGATCGTGAGATTCTTTTTCGGAAACATTTATAGCAAGAAAAGTAAATGAATTTGTCACAGTTCCAATAGCATATATTTAGATGTCTAGTAATCTAATAGTATTAATGAGGAATGTGGGACAGATGACTAGTAATCTTTGTTTATATTTCAATTTTACTTTGTATTATTTGGGAAATTATAACTACCATTCAAATTATCGATTTAGTTCTGATATTGAATTTATATTCGACGAATGAGCATCAAATTCCAAAAACTTTTCAAAAAATCTAAAACTTTTCAAATTATTTTTGCCATTTTTTTGTGAAAATTCACTTTCCTTTCGGCGTTTGCCGACAGAAAAATTAGACATGAAAATTAAAATCGCGAATGTATTTGTAATATTCCATTTCTACTATCATTTCATCATTTTTTAATAATATGAAAGAAATATCATTCATCCTTTTAACAAAAAAATTGCAATCTTCTGCAACAATTGACTGTTTTTTCAGTCGAAGGAATTACGTAAGGGATAGTAGTGTCTGAAGAAATGGAGAAATATACAAGCGGTTGTGAAAACAGATATCTTATAACTGGCAATTATATAAGAAGCAGGAGCCCCTCACTTTCACTTTTTTATAACTTGTAAGAAAGAACCTCTCAAGGGGCGAAACCTTTTTTACGGAACATCTGGGTCCAATGACCTGTTCCAAGTGAGATTCTGCACACTTCAAATCCAGAATGCTGAGGAACACAACATAGGGAAATGATAAAAAATTCTTACTTCAAGTGGTTTGAAATTTCATCGTTCTTTTGTTCTTCTGCTTATATAACTATTTTTCGCTTCTTTTTTAAAGCTTCATCGAAAGTATTAGGATTAAAGAAATTTAGATTATTTTCAATCAAATTAGCTATTTTCTCTTTAGGAGCATTCGGAAAATTGAAATAATTTCTTAGTAAATATTATTGTCGATAAAGTAAGTATTTCAAGTTTCATATGTACTTTCGTAATAAAGCTTTTAATTGAATCATTACGAAATTGATATTTCATCATATAGCTGTATTTGCATTTTTTTTTTTTGTTACTGAGGAAAAAATCTTGAGATCAGACGATCTTTTATGGGTATTATAAGGAACTCCGAAACAAATAATATAAAAAACAATTTTTTAAAATCAATTCCTACTTTGGATATTAGAAACAATTTAAGAAGTTAGATTTTTTTTAAATTTTAGCTACTTTTTATTAAATAACAATTTTTGTTCTCGTGTTCCACTTTACAAACGGAAGGAGGGGTGCAGTAGCTTCTGAGGGCATGGACCCCTGAGCATAACATCCGAATAACAATCATCTTTGACTCTGTACCCCCAGTGATAATACTCCCGACATGGAGAACTTTGCGAACAGGCTCGAACTCGCAGCACAAGGGATACGAATCCAACGCCCTACCAACCAGGCTATCCCAACCTAACAATTACAGCTACTATAAAAAACTATTATAAAGGCGAGAAAGTTAGTTTTTAATTAATTAATAAAAAATTAAGGAATTAATATTCGAAAAAACTGTATTAACATCAAATGTCACTCACTACAAGTTTAAAAAAAATACTTGAACTTGACTGGATGAATAGAAAGTATTTTATTAACGAATGAAAATTTCTCTCTCTCTCTCTCTCTCTCTCTCTCTCTCTCTATATATATATATATATATATATATATATATATAGGGAGTGAGAGCTAATAGTAGGAATTGGAATAGTCGAGAAAATATTTGAGTTCCACTGAAAAAATTATGAGATGCTGAAATGATTTATTTATACTATTTCAATAAATAATGCAGAAGTATTTAAACTTAATAGCACTTTAGAATAATTGCAACAGAAAAGTCATCTCTTAAAACGCTTGTATTTGGTGAGACTTCATTTATAAATGTAACGATGAAATATTGTAATCAATTTGCTAGAATGCGCTAGAATTCTGAAATTCTTTACACCTGTGTATTTCCAGTGCCAGTATACAGTAATTTAATGTTTTCATAGTTTAATTAAAATAAATCCAGATTATATTTAAATTTAATTTAACTCTAAAAGTGCCAAGCAGTAATGAACTTGAGAAAAATTGATTACATTATAACTATAAAAAAAGAATTATAAAATATGTTAGAGACTAAAAAGTAGAAAATAATAAAAGAAATAAAAATGTTTTGAAAAACGGGTAATTAATTTTTTTATCAATAATATAAAGATCAAAGCTAAAATCAGAAAAACATGAGATGCTAAAAAAATTAAACTACAGCGATACACGAAAAAGAAATTAAATACAATACAAATTTCATCAAAATTCTAATTTATTCTGATAATTTATTCTTTAACGATTTTTATTTTGACCTCCAATTGACCTCATTTAATATATGAATAAGTAACGGATGGAAGATGTTCGAGCATTGAATAAATGCAGATTTAAGAAAAAATGTTTTGTATATTTATAGTAGCCTGAATATTGTGTAAAAATTTATCTTCTTAAAAGAGAAGTTTTAGGTTATCAATCTATAACTTATATTAAAGGCTTTAGTTATAACAATAATAATAAGTTTTTTTAAAAAAATAATTATTAATATGCTCAAACAACTTGATTCATTTAAAAACTAGTAATGATTATTGTGTTGTTACTTATGGCACTTGCCATGGACAAGCCCTGCTGATACATCAGCAGATTTTTAAGCCGAAGATATGCGTCTCTTGTTTCAAGCAGCGCCAACTAAGGCCAAGAGTACGACTTTAACTACACACTCACCACATTTGCTTGCACGGCCCCTTTTTATAGGGGAGGCACAGTCACATATAGCACACAGAAGAGCAACCATGCCCAAACCGGGACTCCCAGAACACGAGGAAGACGCGCTACCTCTGTGCCAGAAAGCCGGCAGTGATTATTGTTCTTTCAATTACAACTTAAACCTTCATATTTTGAGGAGAAACGTTGCTAAAGATTTAGAAGCGTTATACGAAACGATTGAAGATATTCATTGAATAATTTACCTATCAGAATAAGAATCAGTATTTTTTACGTTTGAAAATGAGCAAAATTTTCATTTAGCTATTTTTATTCAAAAATTAGAACAAGATTTCATTCTTTGCGTCACAACGAATACATTTATGTTTGTTGTCTTAAGGGAAAAAAATGTTTTCGGAAAACAGTTTTTTTCCCGTCCTTTTGGTGACGCAAGATTAATCGATAAGATTTTTTTTACTACCAAGGAAACAACATTACAGATCCGATATCCATTAATTATAGTGAAAGAGTTTTCTGAGACTCGCACATTTAAATCAACTAACTAAACAACACACTCTCAGAAAAAAAATATCTACTTTTTTAGAGGTAATTAAAGAAAAAAGAAATGCGATATCTTACTTCTTCTTCATGAAATTCCCGATCCCCTACTTCAAATATGTTAAGAAGAATAAACATACAACATTATCATTCTGTTTTTTTTAAAAATTATTTTCAGAAATATTAAGAGTAGTGGATTCTTTATAATCTCCACCATACGTTTTTTCCCTCGTGTTTTTTCTTTCTTTCTTTCATATACGTCAGAAAGAGCCCATATTTTTTACGCAATCAGAGTTTCACCCATAAGTTTCTATTAGCAAGAAACCGCTCAAGGTCTAAGAAAATATTACATAGGGATGTATAAATTAAAATATTAATGAAGCAGTATTATTCTTTCAGAAAAACTGCCTACATTTTTAGCATATGGCGAAATGCTACAGTTTAAAATTATCGAATTATGTTTCGAAATATGATTAAATACTAACTTTAACAAATAATTTTACATTTTTTATTTTTATCACGCACTTTTATTTAACTTTATTTGTTTCATATTTAAAAATGGAGTTTTGTAAGATATTAACAGTCACTTCCTGGCGTGATTAAGTTTTGAAATTTAATGAACATGTGTTTTAACAATGACAATACATTGTTTTTATATTTTTAGAATTTAATTATCAGCCCATTTATTAAATTATTTAAAATTTGATTCCATTATAATAGCGTCACGAAGTGGTGAATTTAAAAGATTCACTTTCCGATTTTCTGATGATGATAAATTAAAGATCAAAATACTGAAACGCAGTTACATAAAAAAATTGCTTTTTAATAGATATAATATTAAATATTTGTTTCTCATTTCTTAAATAAATTTATTTAAAAACTTCAAGAACATTTTATATTACATTATTACATACTAAATGTCAGACAACATTAATACTTTTAAAAATATCTTAAATTTCGAATATTATAAAATTAAACTGATACATAGTTATTGTATTCATTACGTAGATGAAATCTAGAAATATTTGTAAATTAAGTTTAATAATAATTATTTATCTTTTATAAAATAAAACATTTATATTATATATATATATATATATATATACACGCATTTCTTTTTTCTTGAACATATTAAAATAATATGCCATTTCCATCGCAGGATGGATTGTGACATTTTGTTTAAATTTATGACAAAAGATAGCAACTGGTACGATTGCTTTTATTGTGATAAACCGGATTGAGTTTTTCTTTCTTTTTGATTGATTTTACGGAGAAATGTTTGAATTGAAATAATAATTAAAAAAAATCATTAAAATTTTTTCTCTAATGTTATGATGACTAACAAATTCTTCAATATTTTGAGGAAACAACTTGAAGAACACTGGGAAATCTGTGTAATAAAAAAGAAATAAGGATGGGATTAGAAAAAAGTACTGAAGGTATATATGTAAATAAATATTAAAATTCCTTCTTCTTGTAATAATCGCAAATAAATGTGCCTAATTCGTATCCTGCTTTCAATATCTGAATTCACGTCTCTCAACTAAATCTTTCTGACATTATCGCAGAATTCAGAAAAATTCATGTTTATTTTTTGCTTATGGTATTTAGTTGAAAGTCATGAATGTAAGAATTAGATGAAACTGCAGATTCAGTTGACAAAGACCTTTTCGAAATCTTCTCTTTCTCCAATTCTTCTTTCAGTTCATTTTCGGAGCCTTCCTGTTAGCAACTTTTTCTTTCACCTGATAAGTACAATTCGCCATTGGTTTTTCATGCCATATAACACAAAGACGAATATACTCGTCAAGAGACTGTATTTACTGTTGAATATGATAGTAAATCCGGTTAAAATTTCTACTTTACTGAATCAGGTGACACTTTATTACTTACTTTGAAATCGTTCATTATCACGTATTGATTGCCGTTAGACTGTCTTGGTACAATTTACGATCAAATTATTGTTAGTCAGTGGGCTTCATTTTTATAAACATTTAAACGTGAGCATCTGTCTTACTAATAGAAAAACGTGTTTGATATAAACACCATAGAATACTGCTTCAGAAAAATCAGAAGAAATAAAGGTGCATTCCCTTGATACTGATAATGAAACTAATGAAAGTCAAATACTACCAAAAAGACGACCAAAAGAAGCCATAGCGACTAATAAGTGATTTTAGTGAATGATCTGGAGTCATAGATACATCACCAAAAGAATGGATTTGAATAGGAAATACATTATATATAAACTCTTAATTATAATCCTAATTAATTTCCAAACTTTATCTTTATTTAGCACACAGTAATATCATTCTAAAATATTCTCGTATTTCCTGATCCATTCCAATCGCTCTAGTTAATTAATTCAACAGAAGCTGTGCAAAATTGCTGAAACAGCTAAACGCCGCTTACTTTTTCACACTCCGTGGGAGAGATGAAAATTGCTGACCTAAACAAAATACTTTTAAAAAGATCCCTGTGTTTCCCTTGCCTCTTAGGCGTTTGTCATGGAAATCCACATTGAAATCTGATTTTAAAAGCTCTATAAAAAATATTTATCCCTATCAAAGTCTTGGTATTTAAGACCAGGGATAATGATTTCCCGCCCATCTTGTGCTCTTAATTTTTTCGTCGATTCCGTGTTGTGTCGTTCTGTGTTACAATTCGCTTACACGTCGCTATGGCTTGTAAATAATGCCTGCTCCCTTTATGGAATAAAAAGAACTTAAAAATTCATCAGTTATCATTCATTCAGTTTTTTTTCCGAAAAAGCGTTTTAAATTGTTTTGAAATGGTCACATGACTGTATTATTGCACAATCTGTAATTTTCAGAAAGGCAGTGTTTTTTTCTAAATCTGAAAAATTTCTGAGTATCGAAACTTTGTTTTGTTCTCTAGAAAATTAAAAATGAAAGCTTTAAATAAATTTATATTCTAATATTTACAGTATTTTGAGGAATACAATTAGTGAGAATGCTCTTATAATGTCATTAAAGAATAAACATAAGTCACGTATTTCAAAAGTTCGATAGTTATGACTGAAAGATAATTCCAAAAAAAAAGGAAAAGCGATAATCTTCTGAGAGCGAGATTAATTATTTAAAAGTAAGAAATCGTAAACAAACTGGAAGATGAAACAAACTGGAAGTCATTTCATAGAAACGACGAACGAAAAGCAATTAATAATAAGTTGGACTAAAATATAATAAACTTTTAATCATTTCTGTTGAAGTAAAAAAATTGTTCATGTTTTTTTAAAATTTTAAAACAATAAGACATGATTCTTAATTGTTATTTTTGCTTATATGAGGAAAATACTTTGTTCAAATCAAAGAATTTGTCTTCGTGCATGAAAGGAATTTAGGCATTTTATTGAATCATGCCGAAATAAATCGCTTTATAAATATAGGTAATAATAAGCCTATATTTATAAAAGCAGGCTAATTTTTTGAAAACGCATCTGCTTTGAAAGAAGCATACGTAATAATTAATAATGCAATATTGGAGAAAGCAGGTAAAAATATTTTTTGCACGTATATTTCGGAGACATCAAAGCCTTCTAACCAAAATAATAAATTCTCACATGATAAAAAATAAAACAACTATCATTCCAAATGAAACATATAGAAAGGTAATTTTTATCACGTGTCTGCTTAAAAACATGAAATATGAAACATAGTATTTTTGAAAACTAAATGGAAGGAAACGTTCTCTATGATATTTTGCAATAGATATATTACTAATTCAATCACAGTTTTATTTAAGACAAATATGGCTTAATATCTACAAGATACCTTCTGTAGTTGGAGTCCAACAGCTATTTTGAATTTTTTTTGTAATAGACATACATCTCTTAACAAATGCTCTAAGTGAATTATATAATTATATTTATAGAAAATTGAGATAAAAAACGTTGATGAATTACGACTTTTAAATTTAACATACATCATCTGCCCTGTGAATCATATTTAGCAAGATTTTCTTGAGACACTAAGACAGATAAAACAAAGTAGCACTCCAGTCAACTAAATAAATCATTAAAGCTGACCAATTTATGAAAATATCAATATTTCTATTCAATAAAAACAAGCGATTTTAGATTATTTTATGGACCATCTCCAAAAATCAGATAAGAGTTTCTCAAGAGTAATTGGCCTAGATTATGAAAATGTTGATTGTTCTAATCTAGCAATATTCAAAACTGAATAAATAGGGCAGATTTGATCGCAGAAGATAGAAACGTTTATTTATTTAGAAGTTGAAGTATAAAGAATATTTAACAGAATATGAATAAGATCAAAGGATTGTCTAAAATTTAAACTTCATAATTTTTAAAGTATATTTAAAAACCAAAAAAAAAAAAAGAAATGAAATATTGATGAGACCATTTATATACATTAAAAATACTGAATTTTTCATTGAATCCAAGAAATGTTTGCTGAATAATTCTTTAAGATATTATAAATTATGATGTAAAATTACAATATTTCAATTTCTATAGTGAACATAAAACTTCATTGTCAAACTACTCTGCTTCAGATCAAGTTTTAATTTTATTTAAAGACATACTTGGATGGAGTAAAAAGATTTTTATATTAATTGTAGTTTCATCATTTCCAATTTAATTTAAAACTGAATTTTACGGGCGCTGATAGAAAATCTGAGAGAGATGCGGATTTCATTGATCAGGACTGCTTAACTCCTACATAATAGTATGAGTGAATTATACGACTATCAAAATTTGAAGCTTAAAGATATCTTACGGAAAAATCTATTATGAGATCAAGTTATATAAAAAAATAATTGAATCTCTCAGTCGGAATACTGGCGAACCGGCTGGTCCCCAAAGGCGGCTTGTATATTTATAAAAGGCGCTCCGCGTGTCATGAATTTATTACAATTTCAGAAAAAGTAAGTTAAAAGATATAAATTGTTCACATTTTAGCATAAATTCTGTAATGACCAATTTAAATACAAGAAATATAAACAAAATGAATCTTAGGCATATTTCTTAGGAAAATTGGTTGAAAATGATTTTATATTTGAGTAATAAATGATTATACAGATATGAAGATGTAACCCTAAGATAAAAGTAAAAACAAACGGTTTTTAGCTTTGGAAAAAATTTGGATTTAATTTTGGAAATAGATGAATTAATAGATAAACTTTTTTCATCATTTAATTAGGATAAAAGGAAACCAGGCCGGATATTCATGGACTGGATACTCGAGATTGTATGTAATATGTTTTCTTCACTTTAGAGAGGTCAGAAGATGAATGAAAAAATTAAAGCATAAATTTTATTCTCCCTTGTTTTAATAGCAACAACGATATCTGAATAAAAATCATTTTCATTGCTGCTTTATTAATGATCAGTATTAAACTGTTGCTACACTTATTTTAAAGATTGCTTACACTTTCTAAATATTCCGTTCCATGCTCCTTAATTTGCGAAACCTCATGGCATTAAATGTTGTTGCATTAATGCAATAAAAATCTGATGTTTATTACAAATTCATTAAAATAAAGTCTTAATCTCTCCACGAAATTAAATCTTACGCTAAATAAAAATTGTATTGTGGCTTTAAGATTTTATATTTAAAAAGAATTGAGTAAATATGCTCTATTTTTTCAGAAATCTATGGTCTGACAGCTGGTTTAAGTTTTTAAAAGCCTAAGACAAACAGAAAGCCTTTTTAATTCATTTTCACGCCTTTTGAAGGATTTGATAATTCTTTATCCTTATTCAGATGCGCTCGAAATTTAAAATAAAAACGGGAATCTTTTTCTGATATAAAACTTAATCTATTGAATAAAAAGAATCTCTCTTTATTGTACTTATTCACAAATATGTTATGGAGAAGATATATTCAAGTGAAAAAATCTTTTTAAAACATGTTTATTCCCATGTATAATTATTTTATAATTCGTGTAGCACCAAGTGAATGATAGCAAAGGATTAAAGTGTTTACTCTAACTTTTAACTCTGTTAATTTAATCCTGAGAAGCTTATATCATTTATTTACCTCAATAAATTGCTCATTTAAACAGGTAAGTGCTTACCTTCATTAAATTTTTAAGCGAATCATTTTTAATTTTCCTCCTTAAAGAATTTTTTGTTCCGTGTATAATATTTAAATTTTAATTCTTATAATTGCCATAAAATTCTCGTCAGTGTAATGGAGGAGTTTCATTTTATTGCCATAATAGAAAATTATGATCTTTAGAATATAATCAAATGCATTAATATTTTGTGCAATTTTAATATTTTTTAATGAATTTATAACTCATTCAATTTGTGATGAAAAGCATCTTTAACATAAACATTTACATATAATATCTTTATATATAAATTATATATATTATTTTCTATATGCAATTCGAATTTTAAGTTGTTAGCATACGAAATTTTTTACACATAAATCTGTTACAATTTTTTATACATATTTGCCTTCTCATTTACGAATATAATAAAAATGCGAAATAAATACATTCACACTTTTTGATTTTCAAATCCTTTCTTATTTACTGAATTATTCAGTTTGTTTCGAAGGAACCTAAAAAGATGTTTTTTATAAATGGCTATCTACAACACTTCTCTTGTTAGATTTATTTACAAATTTTGTAATAGTAAATTTTATTTTTTATTATGATTATTTTTTTTATTATTTATGAAGTAAAAGAAAACTTTTCTTTGTAACAAAATTTCAGACTTGGAGTAATTAATAAAAAATCAGGTCTAGATGAGAACTTTAAAAAATGACTTAAAGCGTAGATTTACATGAGATTAATCAAATAATATAAATATAATAAAGAACAAGATTTAAAAAAATTTTAGAAGATGATCAACAAAAAGGTATATTGGCTTTCTTCAAAATATTTTGGAGACATTTTGGCATTTTGTCTAAATAATAGACTATCATATTTCTAACTTTTTTTTGAATTAATTGTAAATAAGAATATATTTTTAAAATTTTTAATAGATTTAAATTACTTAAAGCATTTAATCAGCATATATGCAGAATATTTGTTTTTAAAAAAATATTTTTGTCTTAAAATGTATTGAGCATTCTAGAGAGTATTTTAACGAGCTTTGGATAGATTTATGTTTTTCCTGGAATTCATAATCAAGGGCTTAATCCATTTGTATTTCTATGACTGACAATACCTTTTTACTGCTAAATTCTAAAGAAGCATGTATTTCATTCTGACAAGCTATATACTAAGTTTTTGTTTATTAATAGAAAAATAAGCAAAAATCATCAACATGAGTCACAAAACTTTATTTAGTGATAAAATATTATGAATGGAAACACTATAAGAAAAGCTTTGAAAATCCAAATTTGATAAATTTAATAATTTCAAAACAGATTATGAAATTTTTTAGTTAATTTACAGGTATTATTTTTATACGGTTTTCAGCTTAATATTTTGATAAATTGAATAAAAACACATTTAAGCCCTAATTAGTGTACTAAAGAATAATTTTTAAAAATTTACATTAAAAGTGGAGAATAATTATAATTTGTTATTATAAATATTAAAGAAACTTGAAAGGAATTTTTTTAAACAAATTCACTGACAGATGGTCCATTTGTATGGCATCAAAATTTCATTAAATCAATCAGTAAACCTACAATTACAATAATATGAAAACATTAAATAAAATACATAAAATTCTCTTATTGTCTGCTATATTTTAAATCAAAATATCATTGTTGTAAAACCAAACGATTTTTACAAATCCTCCGAAGAAAATTTTCTTTGTAAGTTATTAATAATTTTTAAAGAATGATTTGAAATTTGTGCCAATAATACGAATGGCGATATAAAAACAGATAAAAAAAGATTTAAAATAGTTATAATTTCATTCTATAAGTGTGACAACACTAAAAATAAAATTATCTTTTACAGATTTTTCAAAACATAAAATCGTCTATGGAGACGCAGTTTTAAAAAAAATGAATAAAAAATCAACTACGTAATTCATTATTACAAAATTTCCATTAAAATATACCTAATGTTTTATATAAATATGAGAAAAAAAAATGAAAACTTTATAGTAGTTTGAAATTATGTACATCAGCTGCACAGAATGCAGAAGGCATACTTCGGAAAGTTTCAGCTGTTGGGTGTTTTACGGATCAAAATAGTGGAACTTGTAATTAGTATACATTTATTTTTGTTCGTCATCAAAACATTGTTCGTAAAGCTTATAACATGCATGCGTGGTGGAAACAGGTTTTAGTTCATAATTAATGAATTAGCAATGTGATTAATTACCAGGAAAGTATTCCTAATACCTTCTTTATGCTTTCTTTATTAACAAAATTTGAAGGTTTCTACAAAGTACAAATAATTTATTTCACTTTTACTGATAAAGGTTAATATTAGAATGTTATTATTTTCTATGAAATATGTGATTGATGAATCGTCGAAATATATCTTTTCTTAAGTGTTGAAAGCGTATTTTTAATGATCATTGACAATCTTATTTATAATATTTTATCTTTCATTGAAGGTCAAGAACTTCAAATAAATTTGAATACTGAATTCCGACGTTTTTGCTTCGAATTTTTATATATTTTCTAGTGGAATTGTTGTTATATGTTATTGTCATTCTTTGATAATTACAATAGATTTGAATTTTCTTTCCAAATAATGCAGTCTTATGTTTTACTTTTTATCTCTTACATTACAATCTTTCTTTGGGTGAATTTTATGAACAATTTATAAGCATTTGATAACCTTTTCTGTATTAGTGCATTAAAGATGCCAAATCTTTGCAATAAAAACCGAATGAAGTAATTATCAAGATAAAGATTATAGATATTGAATGCACATAATCGAGCTTAATATATACTAAAGTGCATTTTAGATGCAAAGTAATAAAAATGCTGATTATATTCCAACTGGACGTAAATAATGTAGGAAATATTAAAATGAAATAATATAGCCTCAAATTTCTCAACTAAAAATGAAGTTATAATATTTGGTCCTCAAAAAAAGAGCAGAAAAAGAGATAGAGAGAGGCAAATTTTGAGATCTTATTTTCGAAACATAAGTAAAAAAAGTATTTGTTCAGATGATGCTAAATAATTAAATAAATATTAAATCAATTAAACACATTTGATTGAAACTGCTATAGATTACATTGATACATAACACCATAAAAATAATTATACAGTCTGGAGACTTCAGTTTTGATATTTCCATTAATTTTGATTAAAAAGTCTATGTCTGGCGTGACTAGTATTAATTATTATTATAGTAATCAAACAGTTATTTATATAATACCTTGTATATAGGCATCAAATATTGCTTTTTGTAACATTCATCAAAATTTAACAATTTCAAGCATACTATTGAATTAATTTCGCGAGAATTACACAGCCATTTGAGACAAAATATTTAACTAAAAGAAAATTATTTCTAAACTGATTAAAAGCAATAGATTGTGGTGTCTTAAGAAACAATATTTTAAAAAATAAGATAAAATAAGCCCTATCCTAATTAGGTAATTCAACAAGCCAGTTAAACGAATCTAAGATAGAAATGATGGTACCTAACAGTCATAAAAAGGAATACTAATTTTGAAATTTCGCTAAAAATAGTTTAAAGGTATAGCTTGAAAATGATTTTGCATTAGGTTTTATTAAATTCTTTTCTTTCTTCTCAATATTTTCCTTCTTAAATCCGTGAGTTTCCATTAATATGCTATTATGAGGAGCCTATTGTGAATTATGCAAAAAAAAATATTGAAAAAAACTAGATTTTTTTTGCTCAGATTCCTGTTTTGATTCTCAGAGCATGGCCTTCTGTATTGTTCTTCTTTCTTGGGACTGAAATATAGTTCGCTGTTGTTTTCTCATTTCTACAATGCATTTATTATTCATTGTTCGGCTTGGATCCCTGCCACCGAACAATTTAGTTTTTTTCACCCCCAAGTTCAATTGTTCCATCAATTTTTTTTTAAGTTTTATTTTCTCATTATTTTCTATATATTGTGAATTTTGGGCTCTTTTTTTCATCATCAGTCTTAAAGTCATATATTTTTTTGATATCTTCTTGGAAAAGATTTGTAACCTTTATCCTTCAGAATTCTTTTTTAGATTTAGAAAATATGTACTTCAATTTTGATTGGAAAAATTTGAAATGCAACTCAAAATTGAAAAATGAACAAGAAAATGAAGAATTAAAGAATGGCAAAAGAATAATTATTTGATTTAAAACAAGCCTTGAAAAGCGATGGAATGTTTTAATTTTATTTTGTATAATATCTTCACGGAGGCTTGCTCATAAACTGACCTGGAACCGAAGTTTCAAAAATTTCACCATTGTTTGTCGTAGCCTTTGTTGGGAGATCAGAAATAAGATAAGAAATTCCAATCCAATGAATGTATGAGGAAAATTCGAAACAACGAAATAAATTTATTTGTTAAAAATGTTAACTTAATGCAAATTTTAATTTAATGTAAGTAAAGGCTTTAATTTAATGTAAGTAAATACTTTAATTTAATGTAAGTAAATATTTTAATTTAATGTAAGTAAATATTTTAATTTAATGTAATGTTTAAAATTTGAATTTAATGTATAGGTAAATTTTAAATTAATGCGGTAAAATTTATTTCACAATTTGTTTCCTTCGAAAACAATGAAATTTATTTGTTTTCATCATGATATATATCTATTTTCTTGCGGAGTTTTGCTTCGAAACCAAGGAATGAAACTTTTGCAATACAAAAAAGGGTATTAACTAAAATTCGCTTTATTTTTAAGCATTACATAAGTAAACATGGTTTAGTTCTCAATAGATGTTTTATTTTAAAGCCTTTCTTGAGTATTCTTTGTTAGAGTAGCTAATGCAACAAATAATTCTGTAAGTAAGATTATCTTCTGTAAGATGAAATTTTAAAAACAATTTAACAAATTAAAATTACATCATAATAGCTGAAGGATTATCATAAAATAATAATCCATATAATTGCAAAAGAATTTGGTTATTTAATTTCCTTTTCTTTTGAATTTAAAAAAATACTCTTTTCTTTAATTAAACACTACTTTTGAATGCAAAATTTGTAAAAATTCAAATGATTTCATATTCTTTAATACTCATTCATATACTTAAATTAAAGTAAATTTGTGTAAATGATCGCATCCTAAAATGTCACTACAGCATTAAAATCCCCGGATCTATGCCTGTTTACGCCTTATGAAAAGAAATTCACTCGAGTTCATATCAGTTCGAATCCTGCAGGTTGTAAATCAGTTCAAAGTTCTGAAATGAATTCGAACCACAGGGAATTCGGCAAAACGACTTGTTTCTAGATGCAATCCGAATTCACAAAAGATTCATATAAGCTCTCTGTAAATCAGTTCAAAGTTCTGAAATAAATCTAAATCTCAGGGGGTTTGGCAAAACGACTTCTTCCCAGATGCATCCCGAATTCACAAAAGATTCAAATAAACTTTCTGTAAATCAGTTGAAAATTCTGAAATAAATTCGAACATAGGGAATTTGGCAAAACGACTTCTTCCCGGATGCAATGTGCATTCACAAACGATTCAAATAAACTTTCTGAAAATCCGTTCAAATTTCTATGAAATAAATTCGAAACTCGAGAAATTTGGCAAAACGACTTTTTAAATAAATTCGAACCTCAGGGAATTTGATAAAACGACTTTTTCCCAGATGCCACCCAGATTCATAAACGATTCAAATAAACTCTCTTTAAATTAGTTCAAAGTTCTGAAACGAATTCGAACCTTAGGGAGTTATAGCAAAACGACTTCTTCCCAGATGCAACCCGAATTCACAAAAGATACAAATAAACTTTCTGTAAATCAGTTCAAAGTTCTGAAATAAATCCAAATCTCAGGAAATTCGGCAAAACGACTTCTTCCCAGATGCCACCTGAATTCACAAAAGATTCAAATAAAACTTTATCAACCTTCTCCGTATATTTTTTCCCCATCCACTTGACTATACCCCCTACCTTATTAAACGGAAGCGAAGTAATAGACTAAACACAACAATTATGGGGCGAGAAATAATTATAAGGTATCACATTTTTCCCCATTCTCAACGTTTAAGGTTTCGTTTGGATCAATTAGTGCTACATAATGGAATAATAGGCTCGGTGCTCGAAAATTAATGTTGCTAGGATGCTCTCCCTTAAAAGAGCTCTCTTGTTGAGAAGGAAGCCTTCTAATGGCGTAATTAATGAGGAACCGTAATTGAGAACGATTGTTGGTTAACCGAACTCGTTTCCTTGCTTCAACTTCACCATGTGATTCATAATTTATGAATTTTATTATCGACTTCAGATCCTGCACTTTGAAAGTCGCTCATTCATTTGCACCTTTTAAGCGTTTCCCACGCTCATTAAATAGATTTAGGGACATCTTCAACTTCAATTGAAGCATTTTATCAGGAGCTTCATATTAAGTTTAGAGTAATGCTATTGTTTGCTTTGCAAAATTGTCATCGTTGTGTAATGAGAAAATTAAGAATGTTCAAAAGTTGTTCTTCAAGGAAAATATAAAAAACCCCATTTAGGAATAAACATCTTGTTTATTTTCAAATAAATAATAAACTGTAATAATTTACTTTATAATATTCTTTAAAATAATGAATATCACACTTTTTTTATTTAAACTGTATACAAAAATAAATAAATAAAAATCTAAATAACTATTGAAAACAATTAAAATAGAACATCGGAAACAGTTATGAAACGCACTAGTTACTATGCATGAAAAAGCAATATAAAGCTTCAAGTGCAAAATGCGACTTGAATTCGAAATAAATAACAAAATATTGTTTACTTTTAACTCAAAAAAGATTTTTTGAATTTTTTTACATGAGAAAATGTTTCCATTGGCATTCCTTCCTTTATTTATAGTTTCACTTGTTCGGCTTTACAACAGAAGGAGAGGTGCAGTAGCTTCTGAAGGTATGGATGCCTGAGCATCCGAGGGCAAAGGTCTGACTTCTAGTTCACACGCATCACAAAGCCTTTTAATGGATGGACTTCATTCATGCATATCATTCATTCATCCACAGATCGTAATTTCGATCAGGAAAAGAAAACGATCCCCTTTGACCCAGCACCCCCAGTGGTATTATCCACTGCACACAGGACTGAACCATGACCGATTTAACGTACGCCAGCCACATGGTACGCCACCTTTATGGAAAGTCTTTAGCTGGGTTGTTCGAACTCGCATCTCAAGGGATACAAATCCAACGCCCTACCAACCAGGCTATCCCAGCCTATAGTTTCACTTATTATCAATCTATTAAACAGTTTTTTACTAGAACTTCACTGGATTCATTTCTAACCGATTGTATCATTTTCTTGCTATTTGCTTTTTCCCTATCCATTTTACGATTGATCTACTTTTTTCCGATTAAATAACTAATTATTTATAGCTTTTCATAAAGTTTAAAAAAGAATCTTCTAGATGCTTTTTTTTCCTTTTTATGCATATACACATTTGTTGTAAAAATTATTAACTGTATAAAGTGATTTTAAAACAAATTATTACAATGAATCTTCTGCAAGTTTCGATTTTTTTATTCGGTATTATATTAATACTAGGTTTGCGGGACTCGTCATTTTGATATACTTCGAATTTTATAGGGATAATTACAAAACCCATTTGAATTTTTATTTTATCTCTTGCAATGACTTTTATCCATTGATCGAGGTAAATATATATAGAATATTTTCTTCAAAAATGTTGAAATATTGAAATTCTCTTTGTGCTATACCTATCTCTACGGTATGCGTAAATTTGAGGCGATCGTAATTTAGAAAATTTTTTGAGTAAACATGCAAATATTACATCAGTAATAAATAGGAATGTCCCGACAATACTTCGATCCATTATTTTCGATCGTTTTCTCAAATGAAACAAGCGATAAAAACTTTTGCCGATAAGCAATAATAGTAAGAACAAACGCAGAATGCCAATTGATGTCAGAGTGCGAAGATAACTTGGCTCGAATATTGAAAAATAAAATATTAGAATATTTTTTTGAATTAACACTTGTGTTAAAGGCACTTTGTGAAATATCTTGAGCCTCTTGCTAAACACAAATGCAATAGATTGAGAAATCTTGTATTTTTGAACAAGTTTCAAACAATGGATAATTTTATTTACAAAGAGATTCAAATATTAGAGAATTTTTTTATTAATGTAGAATTGTGTAATAAACATGACATTGATTCAATAGTTGTTTCAATTAAATAAATGTCGTGAGCTCGAAAATATTTTTCAATAAAATGTTTTATGTGAAGGAAAAGAGAAACGCGGGTACCTCTTTAAGATATTCATCTTATCAATCGTTACTTATAATGAAGATGAATGTGTGTATATGAGTTGGCTCTCTACAAGTCAAACAACAATACATGGTACATACATACATTGCAGGATGCAAATATACTTCTCGGAGCAATTTTTTTAAAAAAATAATTAATTAAAAATTAAGTGGCATTTTGGCATTTTTTTCTCGATAACATCCAAAAATGCTAATTCATAAAATTATTTTTTGAATGGTATTATTTTTTTAAAGTATAAATGAAATTTATATTTTTAACCAATTTTTTAGAAATATTTTCCAGCAATTTATTTCACACAAAACAAATTCAAACTTAACCAGCATGCACACGTTAAGCGCGTATGGGAAAACGTAGGTTTGATCAATTATTCACATTGACGAAAGTTCAAATAAAAAGATTAATCTGACTTTAACTGCAAATTAAACTTAGAAAAATGTGTTGTTGTTGTTGTTGTTTCTTACGGCTTTTACCATGGACAAGCTCGCTGAGGTAATCAACCATTTAAGCCTAATCAGCACCTCTTGTTTTGTAGTAGCGCCAATTAGGGCGAAGAGTACGACTTTCGCTACTCACTCATCACATTCGCGTGCACAGCCCCTTTTTATAGGCGGGGGGGGGGGGGCACATTCACACACTTTACAGATAGAACACACAAGAACAAACATGCCCTATACTAGGACTCCGGCTTAGAAAAATGTAATTTTTAAAACGTGTCTCTAAGAAATCAACGTAAAACATGATATTTTCTAGAAAGATAAGGGCAACAAGTAAGAAAGTTTTGTGAATTTTAAAAATATCTATATCATTGTAGTAATTAATTAAACATGATTTACATATATACGAGATGCCCCTCTGATAGGGGTCCAATATTTAATTTCTAAACAATATTAGTATTAGTAATATACATCAAATATGGTAAATGGTGTGAAAGAAGCACAGAATATTATTTTATGCAATTAAATTCCATAAATGTTTTAATGAATCACATTTAGTAAAATATTCTTTATGCACTAATATTTTAAGCAAAAAGAAAGATCCAACTGAATGCGACTAAAACTCAGTATGAAAATTTGAATATTACACTGTATAAAAACTCGCGATTTTACATCAATGCCGAAGAAAATATGCAAATCAGGGCCCGGAGTTTTCATAAAACTTATTTGCCTGAATTATGAAATCGTTGATTGTCCTAAGATAGAAATATGCAAAACTTGTTCAGGTACGGTCGCAGAAGATAGAAACGAGTGCTTGATTTAAAAGTTGGAATGTGAAGAATATTTGAATATGATACCTTCGGACCAAAGGGAAGCATAAAGTTTATACTTCAATTTTTTTTTCGGCAATTCATTTATTGACTGAAACAAAATAAAATATTATTATTTTAAGCAATTTCAATTCTTTTGAAATTAAAATCGAAACCTAGATTTAATGCTAGAATTTTTTTGAGAAAATTTGTATTTGAATAATTCTTTGAGATACTACATAAAATTGAGACACTGTATATAAAAAAGTATATTCTGTAATGCACATAAGACTTCTATGTTGAGTGATTTTGTTTTCTGTACACGTATTTAAAAACATATGTTTAATTTCAGCAGAAATGTTTCTGTATTATTAATTAAAGCTGAATCTCTTTCACTTCGATTTCAAGTTCAAATTTTAAGAGATGACTGAAAATTATAGAGATGCATAATATAATGAAGTAACTATCATATAAGATAAACAATATGGGATATATCTAAACATATTTTCTGAATTAAGGTACTAAAACATAAATTGTATTTAGAGAGAGCTAATGCTGATACAATTAAAAGAAATGAAATTAACCAAATTAGCAATAAAAATTAAGTTTAAAGCAAAAACCAAGAGGTGGATCACGAGGGTTCAATTTTTTGGCGAAAGTCAGACCCCTCACAGAAAAAAAGCCTGGTTTATTATTCCTGCCTGAGGGTGACTCTTGAAAAAGTCTTCAGTTCGGATTCACCATATATTTTTTTCTTCGATTTTACTTTAAACTTTATTTTTATTGCTATTTAGTATAATATAACGAACTGAGTTTCCTATTAAAAAATGAGTTATCTGAGGCATAAAAATATTTTGAACTTAAGAGACTAAGCCAAATACAATATTTAATTGAGAATTTATTGAGCATTAATTCGGACGAACCAACTAGCCTATAAATGCAGTTGCTTATTTCATAAAATAAATTCATTTAAAATATCTTTATAAAGTAATGGTAAAAATATTTTTTTGAAACACGAGTTTTGTTTCTCTACTAGTTTAAGTTTAAAGGAAGATTTTTAATAAGGCTGTCTTTCATTATTTAAAATTTGCTAAGCATATTTTTATCTTATAAGCTTACATTTGTTCCAAATTAGTAGCTAATCCATGGTTAGTTTTAAAGGGAACAGAAAATCTGTCAACAAATAATTAAGCGAATCAGGAATGAAACAGTTTCTACCGAGTTTTCCAATTACTTATTCTGAATATATCATTTCAAATATTTCAGAATCGATGCCTTATGAAATGAAAAAATTTCCCTAATTAATTTTTTCATTATTTTGTTTTTCTAAATTAGTTACTTCCTCCTCATAGGATTACTGCCAGTAGAGCATGTGGTACCTCATTTCACGCAAAGATTGCGCCTCGAAACTTCCTCAGAGTTTAGTTTTTATGCATAAAAAGCGTATTAAATTATTAATTAACGGTTCGATTGGAGGCTGCTCCTGAAAGTTTTTATACTATCCATAGTCACAGCAACCAAAAGTAAAAAACGACTAGGCTTTCTGAAGAAAAATTAAGGAATTAAAAATATTAGCTTAAGGAAAGTTAGAAATTTTTTTTCTCTGTGGCTATTTTAGTATATGCGGTTAATAATGCTGATAACTGGATCACAAAACTTTGAGAACTTATGAACTTCTTCTTTCCACTGGCTATTTTTTTTTATAGGAATACATAGTCTTTCATACATACTTCTGCATATTCCAAGTATTTTAATGATGTACAATATTTTACTATATTGAATAATGAATTATTGTATTTTTTAAGCCAAAACAGTGGATATCGACCGACAAGTGGGGATTCTGATTGAAGTATTTTATAGTGTTCAAATTAAAAAGAAACTTACACAGAAAAAAGCTGTGATGGCCAAAATTCAAAATTAGAGGAACTGATTAGAATGATGCATGTTTCTTACGAAACTCAAATAATCGCTTTTTATTTTCAAAAAAAGATTTAAAAGCATCTAAATGAAGCGGAACAAAAATGCAATCATATCATCCTATAGGTAGTATACATAAATGTATTTGTTTTAAGTGTATTGTACACTTAAGTGCATTAAGTGTACATATAATATATAAGTGTATTAAGTGAAACTACATACAACGTTATTGATAGCAATTAAGAGATACGACACACACACACACACACACACACACACACACACACACACACACACA
>JAOUZG010016587.1:874932-910520 GCA_026289955.1 Argiope argentata | reverse complement strand
ACACACACACACACACACACACACACACACACACACACACACACACATTGATTTGGAAAGTTTGCAGAGTCCTGGCTTAAAATCAGGGAGAAGCCAGGTTGAATTTTTGATTTCTTTTTATTCCATTTTGAGTTGCACGCATAATGTACAATCAGCGCTAGCTCCAAAACACAGTGAGGCAAAATAGCATAAAGAGCGTAAAAAAAGGATAAGAGGTATAAAAAAGGACAAAGTCATTTCTTATAAACCGTGATATTTTCATAAATCTGGTACATTGAATTTCGACAGGAATTCTCACACGTGTTAACCTTGTTTGACCTTTACAAGAGAAACGCAGAAATCCTTTAGAAGAATCTGCGTACATCAGCGATTTAATATCCATTCCCCCAGCACGTGGAACCAATGATGCATTATTTTTACAAAGTTTCATTTGATTTATTAAATAGAAAAGGGGGAATGGGATCAGGAAATAAGATAAAATGTTAGATTGAAGTTACTATGGGCTAAATTAAGATAAGACTTTGGAAAGGAATTACAAATGTAATTAGATTGTAACATAAATATCATTATACGCACGCACACACGCACGCACGCACGCACACACACACACACTTCCTGGACTGTCATCAAAAAAGTATCCGGATATTGCTTATAATTATTAATAAATGCACAATAAAACTGTAACTACCATTTATAAAGTCGGTCTTTTTATATTTAAATTTATTCAAAATCATTTTCATGCAACAACACTCAATTTGAAATATATCCAAATGCTTTAGATTGAAATAGCTTGGATACATATCTATTTTGTTATTATAAGCAAACGTTTGATGAGTTATCAACGTTTAGCTCCTTATTTAAATAAAAATTCCTTTTTGTTTTGTTTTCAATATATTTTAAGATTCAAGTAATCTCTGACAATTGATTTATTTAACAGTAAAATATTCATTAATAAAGACAAAAAGTATGTACTGTTGAAAAATAATATTTTTTATTAATATTTAAATTTACAAGTTAAAAATCTTTTAGTATAAACTCACAACAGTTTTGATACCAGTCTAAGGCTCAATACCTAAACAATACCTAAAATTTCACTATTCCAAATATTATTATATTTTATTAATAATTTTTAAGATGTATAAAAATATAAAAAAAGCTTTCAAAACAGTATCCTTTTTTTTTCTTTGCAAGGCGTTTCAATTTGAAAGAACTCTCCGGCGGAAAGGAATAAAGCGTTGTTAAAAGGATATGGAAAACAACGCATATCTGTCAATGCTGCTTTAAATTAAGATTATATATATTTAAAATAAATGTAAAGATGAAGGAAAAACCGATATAAATAATAAATTCTATATCTACTGTGTCGAAATAATGATCCGCCTCGAAAATAAATTATAATTATATGTAATAATACTTTTCGTGGTGTAAAACTGTGATAAACTTCCAAAAATCCTTTCTCAGTGAATACCTAGTTTCAAAGATGCAAATACCCGCCGAATTTCAAGATTCAAGTCATAAGTTTTGGAAGGTTTTGTTAACAATAGTTTAATTACACTCATGTCCATAAAATAAGGATAATTCAGGACCACGAGGAAATAAAACTCTAAAATGCACATGTCACCCTTTAAATGACTACACACATCTTCAAAAATCATATGCAAATTGCAGTAAGCCACCAGTTAACGCCAATAGTGCGACACAATGACGAGAGTGTTACAGAGTGATGTATAAGGAATACGGGAAAAAAGTAAAATTGTTTGCAAGCGCTTTATAAGCATTTCAGTGAAATAAACTACATAGTTATGTCACAAAGTATACATTCGGAAGATTTTTTACGTGGTAGAATTTTCGGCCATCTGGAATGTGGGCTTACTCAGCCGGAAGTATACGATGAACTTGGAATCGCCCAGAGTCTCATCTCCAAGCTTTGGAAATGATTCCAAGATAATGGTTATGTGAGTAGGCATTACAGCACAGGTCAGCCCCGAGTTACAACGCGAATGAGGACTGGTATTTAGCACTTACTGCAAAAAAAAAAGAAGATGGGAGACAGCTTTTTTTGTGCTACTGGCACGGCAGTTTCAAGGCAGACCGTGTACAGACGCTTAGGGGAAATTCTTCTATGTGCTCGTAGGCCTGTCAGATGTGTTCCACTTACTGCAACTCACTGTCGCCTGAGGTTAGCCTGGAGTGGAGAGCATGCCCCTTATGGACACCTCAAAAGTGGGCTTATGTGATATTTTCCGACGTGTCCAGGTTTAGCTTGAAGTCTGATTCTCGCCAGACTTTCATATGGAGAGTGTTACTATCAAGATAAAATTATTGAATGACACCGTTATGGTAGTACAGGATTGATCGCTTGAGGAGGAATTATTCTGGGTTACAGAACTGACCTGCATGTTCAAATTGGAACCACGACAGGCCAAATATTTCGGGACTTCATTCTGGAACAACATATACGTTTGTTTCGAGGCACTATCGCAGAATTCGTGTTTATAGATGACAACGTCCATCCTCATCGGCCAAACATCATAAACTAATTCCTTCAATCGGAGATTATCACCCGTATGCATTGGCCAACATTTTCACCAGACTTATATCCAATAGAGCATGTGTGGGACATGCTTAGTCTACGAATTGAAGACTGTCAATTCCCTCCTACATGTCAACCGGAATATCGTAGAGCATTGCTTGATGAGTGATGTAATATTCCCCAAGACCAGATCGATAATTTGATATTCAGCACGTCTCGACGTTGCACGGACTGTATGGCATCGTCTGGAAGACATACTATGCATTAAGCATCATATTGGTTTTGCATTGGTTTTTGTAAATATATATATTTTAATTTGCTGCAGGGAGCAGAAAATCGCAATTTTTATCATTGATATCAAACATACGACACCTTTTTTTGCTCTTTGAAGTTTTTTTTTAATAAATAGACTTTAAAAATAAGTCACATTTGTTTTTGCTTCTGACTTCCTTTTCCTGAATTTTCCTCATCCTTACTTTTCGGACATGAGTGAATTTGCATATGACTTATACATCACCTCAACAACAACGTATGAGAGGTGTATTGAAAGCGCAATGAAGATTCGGAGTAACTTAAGAAAGCAGGAATAGAAATATAGTTTTCATGAGCTAACGCAAAAAATAGTAAAGAGAAGAAAATAAATAAGAATATGTAAGTGTTTAATCAAAAATTTACATTAATGAAAATAGAAATGTTATAGAAAGTTAAAAAAAAATTTCGACCATTGATCTCATACAGGCTTTAGATAGGTGCGGCAAGAATCTCAATTTTGGATGATTGCTGTCGTACATTAAGTCTTACTGACATCAACTGAAATGCGAGTAATCAAGATTCAATTAATTCATAGAATTAGACCCCAAAGGGTTCATCTTCCACTCCAACGATAATCTATTTAATTATTCTGTAAAATACATTCACAATCTCTGTTAAAGGGAGAAAACAGAGAAGTATTAACTTCTGTTGTTGCTGTAGTTCTAATGGCACTTTCCATGAACAAGCTAACTAATGCAGTCAATGATTTTAAGCCGTGGGTGCGTCTCTTGCGTCTAGTAGTGTCAACTAGGTCCAGGGGTAGATCTTTGCGACTCATGCATCGCATTCGCTTGCACTGCCCCTTTAAACAGGGGACTGCACATTCACGCACCTAACATATAGAAGAACAACCACGCCCGAACCGAGAATCGAACCCAGGACACACAGATCACGGGGAAGAAAGCTCTACCGCTGTACCAGGACGTCGGCAACATTTACTTCTAATAAGACTCAAGCAAATAAATTGATTGCTGCACGCTGAATTGATCATGCTGCATGGTGAAAGAAAATAAAAACTTTAATATCAATTAAAATTCAATAAATATAATTTTAGACTATTTTTCTAAATTTATATACTAAAATCTTTAAATGAATCTGAAATAAAATTAATAAATACATTTTACATTAAAAATAAGCAATTAAATTTTTGAATTTTTATTCCTAATAGTACTTTTGATTTTGATTTGTGTCGGCTTTCTGGCACAGAGGTAGCGCATCTTCCTCGAGTTCTAGGAGTCCAGGATTCGAGTCAAGGTTCGGGCATGGTTGTCCTTCTGTGTGCTTTCTGTGAGATGTATGATGGTGCCCCCCCTATAAAAAGGGGCTGTGAAAGCAACTATGGTGAGTGTGTAGCTAAGTCGTACTCTTGGCTCTAGCTAGTGTTACTTCAAAAACAAGAAACGCTCTTTTCGGCTTAAATCTGCTGGGGGCTTGTCCAATGGCAAGTGCCATAAGTAACAACAACAGCAACTTTTGATTTGTTTGGGGGTTAGAAGGTTCTAGTTTCGAAATTCTATCCCGCGAAAGAACCGTTGTATTAGCAGGTCTGGTGCATGTTAAATTTCTGGTGGCCGAACATTCTGTCCTTGGTATAGTCCAAGGATATAGGTATAGTCCTTGATATAGTTTGTCCATCCTCTTCTTTAAAATAAATTAATTTTTGAATTTTTATTCCGAATAGTACTTTTGATTTGTCTGGTGGTAAAGCCTTGGTTTCGGGGTTAGGTGGTTCTAGTTTCGAAATTCTATCCCGCCAAAGAACCTTTGTATCAGCAGGTCTGGTGCATGTTAAATTTATGGTGGCTGAGCATTCTGTCCTTGGTATAGTCCAAGGATATAGGTATAGTCCTTGATATAGTTTGTCCATCCTCTCCTTTAAAATAAAGTAATTTTTGAATTTTTATTCCGAATAGTACTTTTGATTTGTCTGGTGGTAAAGCCTTGGTTTCGGGGTTAGGGGGTTCTAGTTTCGAAATTCTATCCCGCCAAAGAACCGTTGTATCAGCAGGTCTGGTGCATGTTAAATTTATGGTGGCTGAACATTCTGTCCTTGGTATAGTCCAACGATATAGGTATAGTCCTTGATATAGTTTGCCCATCCTCTTCTTTAAAATAAATTAAATTTTTGAATTTTTATTCCGAATAGTACTTTTGATTTGTCTGGTGGTAAAGTCTTGGTTTCGGGGTTAGAAGATTCCAGTTTCGAAATTCTACCCGGCCGAAGAATCGTTGTATTAGCTGATCTGGCGAATGTTAAATTCATGGAGTCCGGACATCCTCTCCTTGGTATAGTCCAAGGATATAGGTATAGTCCTGGGTATAGTTTGCCCATCCTCTTCTTTAAAATAAATTAATATTTGTGAATTTTTATTCCGAATAGTACTTTTGATTTGTCTGGTGGTAAAGTCTCGTTTCCGGGTTTAGGTGGTTCCAGTTTCGAAATTCTACCTCTCCAAAGAATCGTTGTATTAGCAGGTCTGGTGCATGTTAAATTCATGGTGACCCAAAATCCTGTCCTTGGTATAGCCCACGGATATAGGCATAGTGTTTGGTATAGTTTGTCCATCCTGTCCTTCTCAAACTGGCTAACATTAAAAAAAACGGTTAACTTTAAGTTATTTTTGTGTTGCTTCAAAACGGAATACTTCTATGCAAAACTAACTAAAATGAAGTCTGATGATTTCAGTTTCGATGCATACAGGGTAAATTGATGACCAAAAATGAGTGAATGATATTTATGAAAATAATTTTTATAGTCTGCAAATAAATGTTTCACAAATTCATCCGAAGCGATTTTTCATCTGTTAGATCTGCCTACGAAATAGAAAAG
Organism: Argiope argentata; assembly: GCA_026289955.1. Lineage (NCBI taxonomy): Eukaryota > Metazoa > Arthropoda > Arachnida > Araneae > Araneidae > Argiope > Argiope argentata. Next base: position 904,845 of record JAOUZG010016587.1, on the reverse strand, counting down.
AATCTCATTGGATTCCAAGCCCTGGTAAACTTTGGGACTGATATTTGAAGTTTGTCTCGACACTCCTCACTTCTTCCCCCTGCAGAAATCTCGGAAGCAGTTATTGCAGTCGAAATGAAGCGGAGTCCATACCCAAACAGCAGAAACGTATATTAAAATGTATTGACGGTGCCCTTTCCTGGTCATTATGCAGCTACCTTGCGACGTGGGAGTAATTAACTCCGCTTATTACGATGAGATAGCGGGGAGGGAAAGGATTGTCTCTGTTCACAAAGGAATGGGTTTGTAAACGGAAGAAATCAACTTTAATTATTGAAACGGATTAAAAATCACAACTTACTCTTAATTAGTCAAAGGCAAGGTAATACAATTTAGAGGGATTAAAACATAAATTCTATAAATACAAAAAAAAAAAAACCCTTCATTAAAATACATTCATTGAAAATTTTCCAGTATATTAATAATGACATATGAAACATATATCTCCTGAGCATAAGTTGAATTACAAAAACTTATCAATATTTTTTGAATTCACGAGATTGAAAAACAATGAATATATGACGGTATAATATATTAGTGAGAAGCAAAAATAAAGCTTTATTAAGTGTTGGATTTTTAAAAATTGTGAAATTATTTTTGGAATTACTTTACAAACAACGCAAGGAGCATTTGATTATTTTATACAAATATACATTTTTACAAAGACCCTTTTTAACAAATGGAATTCATTACTCTGCAAAGTGAGTAATTGGGACATTTCTGTTACAAATAATGTCACCTAAATCTATTACATTTTACTTTTCTTCCATTTCTCAGTGTATTTTTAAATCGATTTCCACCTTTAAAATAATTGAGGAGTTAAATCTGAGGAATATTTTTTATTGGGAGATTTACAGAATGGGAAAATTAGGAAAATAGAAAGAAAAATGCACCATTATTATTCTGCAAGCGATTTTATGGAAGATTGGATTTTCTTCCATTCAATAGCTTTGGAAAATTCACAGATTTCATTCCATAATTTGGCGATTATACAAAGCACGATTTAAAGCCCATTGAATAGCTTTGGAAAATTCGGAAATTTCATTCCATAATTTGGCGATTATACAAAGCACAATTTAAAACCCATTGAACAGCTTTGGATAGTTCGCAGATTTCATTCGATAATTTGGTGATGATACAAAGCACAATTTAAAGTCCATTGAACAGCTTTGGATGATTCACAGACTTCATTCGATAATTTGGCGACGATACAAAGCACAATTTAAAGCCTAAAAGATGCTGACATCTTGGAGCAGGATTCCCGTGATCTGGGCATCCTGGGTTCGAGTCTCTATTCGGGCATGGTTGTTCTTTATCTGTGCTATCTGTGATATGTTTGAATGTGCCCCCCCCCTGTAAATAGAGGCTGTACAAGCGAATGTGATGCGTGAGTAGCTGTTCTGTATGTGTTGTCTTTATGTAATGCCTTGTCTACTTCTATAAGCCTCTGTGATACTTAGGGGTGCAATGGGATTTTTAAACGTTCAAAAAATATCTAAAAGATCTCTGGAAATAAATTTCAATAACGGATATTTCGTCAAGCTTCAAGCTGATAAATCAAAGTTGATACCTTATGAACAAGGGAAGAAAAATTTATTAAATTAGTTATCAATCATGTTATTTATCTAATGAACTATTTGAAATACAATATCCTCCCCTTCATTTCTGTAACTAATCCGAGTTTGATTCATATCAAAATATATACACTTGAATATACAACCACTAATTTTTCGTAGATATCGCTAAAATATAAATTATATGACGTTTTATTTTTACAATTTCACAATTTTTTTTGAACAATTAGTTAATCACAATCTGAGTTCTCCGATCCTCCAGGTGGCACATGGAGAAAGAAACTTGAATGACTGGATCGTCGCAACAGTAACACTGGTGGGAACTGTTAGTTGAGTCCTAAGGAACCTCATCGGCCACGGTACAACCCTTCCCTGAGGAAGTATATCCCGTCATCGATGGAAGGAGACAGACCCCCACTTTTCGTGTACCCACTGGGGTGACGAGAATCCGACTAATTAGTTAATATATTTGTGACGTATCTATCATTTACTGCAAGAAAACTAGCCCTGGATAATTTTTTCATTGGGGTGTATTAATTCAAAAAAATTCATTATCTGAGATTTTAATGTTTTTAAAATTAGGTTACTGAAAAATCATACAATAATCACTTCTTAGGCAGGAGAATTTTTAATTATTTTTATAATCGCTTTAAGTTAATAACATTTGCATCAATTTCCTTACAGACATTTTCTTTTTGGTCACACAAAACGAGCAAACATACCTGTATCTCCATGAAATTTGAAATCAAGAAAGATAGAAATCCTTTTTAATGGAATATAACATTTATCTAGCAATAAATCATGGTTACAAATGCAAACATGACGGAGAAAAGATGGAAAAGGCCACTGGCGTTTATAAGATGATTTTATCGGTACAATTATAGGCAATTAGTATACGTTAGATAGTTTTATGGTTAAATGAAATTACCTTGACAGTATATTTCAATTAAAAATGAAAAATTCTATAGCCTGTTAGTAAAATATCTAGAAGCTAAATACCTTAAATAACAAATAAATGTTGTTAATTCATTGAAATAAATAAAAAAAAACAGAATGCAAGAAAACTATGGTAGAATTATTTAGTCTGAAAATAAAACATGCCCATTTCAGCGAATACAAATATTAGAAATATGCTTTTTATTTTGAAATCCTTCATATTCTAGAAAGAAATTATTTTGAAATATCTAATTGGAATTCAATCAGAACAGTTTTCATGAAAATTTGATTGGACATTTTTTTAAAATTTAATAACTATCAGTAACGGATATATTTTATAGTAATAATTATATTTATAGAGGGGGAAAGCTGTATGTACCTCGTCTATTTCTAGATACGTCGTGATTTTAAAGCTTCTCACATGCAATGATTGGATTGTAATTTCGTTGGATTTCGCTATGATAATCAGCTAAAATAATTCAATTGGAGATCATCAGCAATATTTTCTTAGACTCTAGAATTGATAGTAATTGTAAGATATTCTTAAAAGTTACTTTTTAATAAACTTTTATTTTTAAAAATCTAAGAGGTCACTTTAACAACTAAAAACAGATGCAAGCATTGCATAGAGAGTTTTTGCCTTGTATTTTTCTTAGCAGATAACACACACATTTATTACACACAACATCGCTTCATACCCCTGCAACTATAACCACCTGGTTATTTAAACAGTGTAATGAGCATGAAGTGGAAGATACATTGAAATACAGCCCTATTCTATACACTCCTGTGACTTTTGTTCGACGTCCGACATTTATTTGTTAAAATTTAATAAGGGATTTTAATATTGAATAGAAGAAAGCCGGAAACAGTGATCTGTTTGAAATTTAAATGGGAATTGGTTTTGTTTAATTAAGCTAACTATTAGAGAGAAACTTAAGACTTATGCTTGTTCACATAAACAGACTTATAGCTTCTTTGAGATTACAAAATTTTGAAAAAGTATTGTAAAAATACAGAAGAAAAATTTGGGACGAGGACAGAAATAATAATAAACACACAGAACAACACACAAACAGAAATAATAAAATAACACACAAACAGAAATAATGAAAACACAAAAAATACAAATAGATGCTATGTACAAACACAAAAAATAACAGAAAATAAAGATATGAATTTGTAGAGCTACTCTTATGAATATTATATTTATTACAGGAAGAATAGTATAATCCAACCCTAAAGCACCAACTACGAGTTATCTGAAAACAGGACTCGAAATTTATGCATTTAATATGCAATCCCTCTTTATTGGTTGTGAATAAATTCAGTAAAAGGTTATTTGAACTAGATTACATATAATGATCTAAATTCAGAATTTAATATTTTAAATGCACTGAATAATTAATAGAAACACCTTCTTGATTGGAAATAAAATTGTTAACAGCTTAACCGAATTAAATATCAAGTTTAAACTTTGTGTTTTACGAACGATCAACAATAAAAAAAATGCAAGACCGAGGTGAGGTGATATTATTAGTAGTTGACTATTTTTAATTAATTCAAAGATGATAAAATTTTTCGTATATTATTAACATATAACTATTATATTGCATCTTAAAATATAAATGTTTATTTAAATAAAATTAATATTATATTGATTTTTTTAAAAAAATTATTTCATTATCCTGCCTCAGAGATAATAAGCCTGGGCAAGATAATAAGTCTGATAAAGGTTGAATATATTTTTATTTTAAGAAAATTTATGCTTTTATAGTAAGTAATTAAACGTTTTAAAGTACATTATATAGAATTATATGTAACGAAAGGATTATTGTGCTTAAACTTTAGCTCATAGTAAGTTAATATAAGTAAAAATTTATCACTATGTATTATAAAATTAAAATAGGATTACCCTCTTTCTAAGCTTGATCATCTCTCGTACCACAATGTATGGTTTTTACAACATTCAACCGTAGATTTTTGGTTAAGGGTCATAATAAATCTTACAACATAAAGGAACTACACTTTTTTGGAAGCTTCAGTTAAAGCCATGAGCATCTATCTCTTTAGTTATTATACGAGAATCAAATTTCAGGGTAATAAATCCTTTTTTTTATTTATCAAAAGCCTCCTGTCTTTGTTGCTTTTGATGTTCCTTCTGAGAATTTTCTGTTTCTTTCTGAATTAACACATTTTCAAAAGGTGAGATTGTCAAAATATTATCGAAAAAGAACGGAAAAGTTTGTGAATCATATAAATAGAGAAATCCCACAAATAAATAGCAGATACAGATAATTGCTATATGGAAAACAGTGAATTATATTTGGGGTACGATAGCCACATTTTTAATTTACACCTGTCATATTGCCCCAATCTCAAGCGATTAAGTCTTTGATTGTTGCAGAATTAACAAGAATTAGTTATAAATAAAATATGCCTGCTTTCTGGCACAGAGCTAACGCGTCTTCCTCGTGTTCTGGGAGTCCCGGTTCGTGCATGTTTGTTCTTCTGTCTGTTACCTGTGAGTTGTGTGATTGTGCCCCCCCCATAAAAAGGGGCTCTGCAAGCGACTGTGATGAGTGAATTGCTAAATCGTACTCTTGGCTCTAGTTGGCGCTACTTGAAACAAGAGACGCTCCTTTCGGCTTAAAATCTGCTGATATAATCAGCGGGAGCTTGTCCATGGCAAGTGCTATACGTAACGACACAAATAAAATATCCTTATGAAAGTTGTACTGTCTAAGGCAACCATGTGGTCCAAAGATTAACTATATGTCTTCTCTAATAGTCAAAAAGATCGTTGAAGGTCATGGTAATTACATTACTTCAGATAAAATACAGGACCATCATCGTGTAAAAAACGAAAATATTGAAGTAGCTTCAGTAAGCGAGCTTTTGTTGTCAAATTGGGTGGAACGCTAGAAGTAACAATAAGGTGATGAATTTTGAATAATCTGAAATCTTTCTTCATCTTGCTCTGTTCATCAACTTTCCTCCGTCTCCATAGCTAAGAAAAATGGTGTTAATTTGCTAGTCTTGGTCTATTTTGTAATTACTAAATGATTTTTAATACCAGTGCAGGTTTTAAAACTTTCTATAATACATTTTCTTCCAGAATTAATATTTTTTTAAAAGAACTCTTCAGATAAAGGTAAATTTATCTGAGTTTATATGTTTTACTTTTCAAATTTCTATTTTAAACTCTTGTTATATCTATATAAATAGGCCTCAAATACCAATTATTTTGTATGCTCAAGAAATCCCAACTCTTGAACAAATTTTCTTCATATTTTGCTTATATATATTATAAATCACATGGAAAGATTTTGTGACATTTAAATGAATAATTAATTTTTTTTCATTAGTTAAAAATTATTTTTTCTATTTTTTTACAGTTTAAGCTTCTTTTTCTAACGAACACAGAAGGTTATATAACAATATAATAGAAAACTGTTCAGTACTGTAATTAATAATTTGTACACTACATAAATTCACAATACTGAATAGTTCTCTTTAAATTTCACACAATTGGACTTTGCCATAACGTAACCCACCCACTCTCCCCCCCCCCGATAAAAAGATTTTACAAGTTCAAAATTTAGTTCCGAATATACGATTTTCTTTTCTCAAGAAAAGTAAAATTTGATGCATTAAAATACCAAGAACATCATAGATTTTCTTCAAATTTTGATTATTAATACGATGAGTATAAGAAAGTCTCCTTGAAGGCTCTGGAATAATTAAGTACTTAATTTTTTACGAGCAAAAATAAATAAATAAATAAATAAAGATATTTTTATCTTGTACAGCACCAGTATACAGCTAGTATTTACTGAATTGAAATTGCTGTTTTTATGGAGAGCAAATAACACATTTTTTTCTATTTTATTTATATCAAATTAATTTTATCCATAGCCAATTACTGAAACTGTATTGATAAAAATTTTAAGCCATTATCAGTAGAATTTGTGATCCTTTTCGTATCATCCAAACAATAGTTTTTATTTATATTTGCGGAAATATTTTTCATAAAACTACCACCATGTAAACGACACTAATCAAAATAAGTAATTATTGCACCAGAATATGAGTCTCCTAGTAATTATAAAACGAGAATTCTTTACCTAAAAACTTTTTCTAACCAAGTCATTAAGGAAAAAAAAAAGAAAAATTCAAATTTTTCAGCAGTAAGAGACATTTCAACAAACTGAGCTTCGCGAAATAAATCGTAATTTGTCCAAATAAATCATTTTTAGTGCGCTTGGGGCAGAAGGAGTTGTACATCTAAACAGGAAATGATCTCCAGAAGGCTTGGGAGGGGAGTGATTGGGAGAACGAGAAATTAAAAAAAAAAGCTAGCGTCTTGGGATGAAGAAAAAAATTCCTAAATAACGTTGGCAGAGAGAGAGAGAGAGAGAGAGAGAGAGAGATAAAAAAGATTGCATTCGGAATGAGTGCATATTGATTAGGTAAGAAGCGTAAATTAAGGCTGGTATAGCAGGGATTCCGAATGTGATTCTGAGTTGTAATTGGACGGCTATTAGAAACCCTGTGCGAGTGCTTTGAGTCTCAGACTAGAGACCCCAGTGCCTACTCATGGAGCTCATGCAATTTGGTCTTGTTAATTGCTGATTGCAGAGACATTTATGACGTCTGAGGAATAGAGATTGACGTTTCCACGCGAATCCGCGGAGAAACCTTTCCGCACAAAATTGTTTCACTCGTCAATCTAAAAATAAAAAGTTACGATTCTTTAGCATTTGGATATTTGAGATATTTTTAAAGGCGTTATGGGGATAACTAAGAATTCAATGTTTTTCATTCGTTTTATTAGGTAAATTGGTAATATGAAGATTGATATTACAATGGCTCTGATAATACAACTTCACGAAAAGTTTTGCATGCCTTTTCCGATTTTGGCCCCTTCAAATAAAGAACATTTCTTGCTTAAACGTTTGATGCATAAGTTAACATGAAATAATAAAATTTTAAATACTGACTTTTTCTAGGTAATGGTCTTGCAAGTAACATTTTATATACAATTTCAATTTATATAGGTTGTTAAAATAGCTGTATATTCTAATCGCGTCAGTTCAAGTTGCTCGTAGGGTAACGAATATTTTATCGTGAAACTTTTCTCTTCACGCGAAAAATAAGGGCTATCCCAATTAAAATTGAGGAAAATTTACTTTTTGAAACTTTACAAGTTTTGAATGTATTTTCATATCTTTTTCTTGCTTTCTACATTCTTGTTTGCAGTGTATCACTCTTTGATAATGGATTAAAAAATCAGTTGAAAACATTTAAAAATGTCAAATTTTACCCTAAATATCATGAGAAGAAGAATGCCCATTTACAGAAATTATCACCAGCTTCCTAGATGACAAATTTCTTCGTACTTACACAATTTTTTTTAAATATTAAACTTATAAAATTAAATAGGAATCTTGTCTTTAAATGTTATTTTATATAAGTCCGAACTATGATCATTTCAGATAGAAATGATGAAGCTTCGCCTGATAGAAAGAGAGAGAAAGAAAGGTTTAAACTTATATTGGGAAAGGTCAAAATATAATGTGAAAGTTTATAATGGCTACCTCTGTCGCAAATTTGAATTGACCAAAGGCAAATTCTGACTAAAAAAATAATCACATGCTTTTTCTAATAAATAAAAATAAAACTTAAATATAATCTGAAAATAAGCATGACTGGAGAAAACAATTTGAAAAAGAAACAAGAAAAAATGCAATAACAAATAGCAAAATTATAATGAAAAAATTGAATGATTAATTAATGAATGAAATTAATGAATTTAATTCTCTTTTGTCAATAGTTTTTTTAAAAGTAAATTTAACTATGAATTAACTCTGCAAATTTATTTGCTTATGGAAAGTGAATGTAAAATTTTCTTAAAAAAGAAAATTTTATATATTCTGATTGAAGAAAGTATGTATATATTTTTTACGAATTTTTAAACATGACTGTAAAAATGAAGGAAATTGCAACATAATAGAAGTCTGCTTGAAACCAAAACCGAGATGCTAAAATGTTTGAATAGAATTCTGTGAAAATATCTGCTACTGTTTTCGAAATATTTAAAAGAAGTGAATAATATCTACAATCGATTAGTAAAGTCCACTTTTCGAAAAGTAGTATCAGTTGCTGCAAATTATTAAGTTTTCAGGTGGATACATATTGGTTTTATTTTCAGATCAAATGATTTCAGATCAATGAACAAATGATGATAAAATTTCCAAATTTAATATAAAATAGTTTTCTTTTTTTTTGTTTTGAAAAATTAAACAATATTTTGATTTAAAATGTGCAATTTTTCAAGCAGAATTTCTTATTAGTAGAATTGACAATAAACGCGATTTTTAACAAATACTGTATACTTTATTATCTTTCTTTCTTTTTTCATTAAAAAAGCTTCTTTATGATAGATATTCATTTATGTAACGTTTCAACATTTCAAATTTTTTTTGATAATTCAAATAAAGCTAGCTATTGACCATTGTTCTTTTTTTATTGCATTTTAAAAGCGATATTTCGAAAACATTTTGCATAATTTTACGTTTGATTTGTTGTGTTCATCTATATATTTAACTCATTGTCTTACCCTGTTAACATCATTTATTTATAAAACTATATTCCATAATTCTAGTGCGATTTAAATATGCAATTTTTATCTCTGATTTCTATGTTATTTTTAAAATATATTTCAGAACACTGAATATAAATGAATGCTGAATTTATTTCCAAATTTTGGGAAGTGAAATAACGATTGATATATTAATATTCCGAATACCTAAACTAGAAGTCTTATAAAAAAATGACCTGATTATTTGTTTCTGTCATTTTCATTCAAGATAGATAATAAATCATTTCTAATCATCTTAAAAAGTTATAACGCAAAAGAAATTATTTTTTTAAAAAAACTAATGCTATAATGATGGACATAACTGATGAATATATGAACATAAGATACCAGATGTTACAACTTATGTTCATTGAACTCAAGATATATTCTTAATTAATATTTGATACATTCCTCCAGACTGGTATGATTCAGTTTCAAATGAAAAACTCAAATATGCAAAAAAAATAATAATAATTGATTGATTATCTTTTTTCACTGTAAAAAAGACAGGTGATAAATCCACGCATAAAATTTAGACTTTTTTAAATTGTTGCGCTCCTAATGAATTAGATGGACTGATACACAGAGTTTCTTTAGAGAAATTATATACAAAATTTGATCCAGATTTCTAATTTTATCGATATTTTCACATATAAAATTTCATATCTCTAATAGTTCCGTATTGTGTAAGCAAGCAAGCGGGGGAAATTCCATTTTTTAAAAAATCTAGCTAGCTTACTTCCAAAATGAGAAAATTTATTAGGAATTAGGACAAATAATTTAATGATCGTAATTCCTCGTTTTGTACGGTTTCATATTCACCATGAATATCAAACATATACAGTTTCTGCTTCCATAAAACGATTGTAGAGTTTCCTTCTGGAAATAATTTTTTTTAATTAATGTAAAATCTCATAAATTTATCATAAAAATCTTTATATATTAACTTACTTATTCTGTTGAGTTGATTAAAATATTACAGTACTCTTCAAAATCACATGGGCAATATTTTTATTATTAGGAAAAAAAACCGATTCAGTTTAGTCAATTACTTAAAAGATTAAGATCTTTTCTGCTTGAAAATAAAATCCCTCCTTTTAATAAAGCCTGATAAATTCATTGGCTTAAAATATCATTAAGAGAATTCTTTCTTTCCGAAAAGCTTAAACTTCGCTTAAAAATAGCAGAAGCATTTCATTCACAATAAATATTTCTGGATTTTAATGAAATATCTAAATTCAGGATCAACTATGGAGCGTGGATTATAAAATGTTTTGAAAAGCAGTGAAACTCTCAAATTTTTAATCTATTAATCAAACTATTTAATATTTGAAATATGTATAATGGTCGTATTACTGATCAATCTAAATCAACGATTAATTTTTGAAATACCAATGTAATAAATAATTAGAAAAAATGCAAAATGCAAAATGATTATTTTTAATACTAAAAATATTATTACAATCATGTTATTAATAAATCACGAAAGAGTTATAATTATGAAAGCCCAGTAGTATTGACATGAAAGCATCAAAGTAAATCATATTGATGATGAGACAATACAGTTATTACTTTTAATGAGATTTAAATCTTACATTAAGAATTAAAAAAAATGTATTTTTCAGGGGTAAAATAAAATCTCGTGAAAAATCTAAACATAGAATTATCGCGTAGTTTCTTTTTTGTTTGTATTTCATTCTCTTAAATCCATGAATGCGTTCTTTATATCATATGTTTTTTTCTATTTCTATCTTAAATACGTAATTTTAACAAATTTCTTGAAGTTGAATTTTTATGATACTTTTATTTCTAAAAATAATATACTTATAATTATAGTTTTCATTAACCCTTTGGGTATTGATCCGGCCCAACCGGCCATGTAAATTCTATCCTGGCAGGCTAGTTTCTGTTTTAAACGATAAGAGCAGGATGTAAAACGAGTTATCAACAGGGATATTCTCGTTTTACACCTTGCATCTTTTTTTTTTAAACAAAAAGTGGCAATCCAGGAAAAAATTTGTTCTTTCCTTTGGGTTGGGTCAGTAGTGAAAGGGTTAATAAGCGCACGAAATGTATTTTATAACGTCGATAAACTTGCATATGTAAATGCAGCCATTAAAGTAGAAAAAGCATTAAAAATATATTTAAAATTATTTGAAAAAAAACTAAAAATAAAAGTTGGTATCATTTGAAAGCTTATCCTTTTATTTTTAAAGTGACATAAAATTGGTCGTTATAGAATAATATGCTCCAAAGTTAACGAGTAAAAAATGAAACATGTTGATTGTTTTTTAATTAAAAATCTAACAAAATTTCAAAAAAAAAACCTTTTTTAATTAGCACTTTTTCGCCAAAAAGTAACAACGTGTCAAATTTGATAGCATAAATCTCAACGGTTATTTTTGTAGTGTTCTGAAAGCTCAAGTCACATGATGTCATTAAGTGCTTGCATGCCAGAGAGTTTGGAGTGAAAAAAGTAATTTTTTCTAGTATCTAATTCTAATAGAGGTCAAAAATTTCATTGTTATGTATCAATTTATTAATGAAAATTATTAAAAGTATTATTTCTTGAATTTTCAACTCGCGCAAAGAGTCTAAAATCTGAAAAAATGAGAGAAAACTCAGTTTTACACTAAGGATATACAGATATTGATTTTTAGTTTCTATTTACGTCGAAGTAATTTATATTGTTTGAAGAAAGAAAAATTATATTTAAAAACTATACGCTAAATTCTGATTCTATTCTAAATTCTAATTCTTTTTTAAATTTTCTAAATTCTGATTTTGCTCTAAATTTCGAGTTCTATGCGCTAAATTCTGAGTTAGTACTAAACTTTTTTATTTTTTGTGAAAAATCGGTGTTTTAATGGCACACAAATATACATAGCATTTTACTAAACGAAATGTCTTGAGACTGACCAATAAAATGGAAGGTTCTATTATTTGACGGTAAAATAGATATTACTTAAGAAAAAATCGAAGACAAAAAGTAATATTGAAGTTAAAAGAAAAGCTAGACGGTATGTCGATTGCGTCTTAAAGGCAATTGGAATCACTAGAGGCAAAGCCCGACTTTGCCGGATTGGAGCCCAGGGCAGAAATTTCTTTTGCCCCCCCCCCCCACCGATTTACTATTTCAGTAATGAAGAACGAACATCATTACTGAAGAAGGAAATGTAAAATAAACTTTCTATTCGATTTGGAGCCCCTCTCTGATGTGGACCCAGGGGCAACTGCCCGTATGCCTCTGCCTTAGTCAGTCCCTAAGTAGAGGAATAGTCAAATGGAACTTAAATAGAGTTACAATAATAATATTGACATTAATAAAATAAAAACCATTGATTGTGACTGCAAAGTAAAAAACGGAAGATGGAAAAAAGAAATGGCACTCGCTAAACAGAGTTTAACATATGGATCCCAATGCAGGGGTTTTATTTACTTGTTTCTCGTCAAAGAGTTAGCATTTATGTAAATATGTGATTACTTAGATAGAGAGAGGAAGAAACAACGTCATCCGCTGGAAAATATGATGAACTCTACATAAAATCCTGATAAATTTTGAAGAAGCCGTAATTTTAGCCAGACGGTATTAAAACAATCATCTATGATGTGATAGAATAAAATACTTTTTCTTGACACTTAAAGACTATGTTGCTCACCACAATAGAGCAAGAAATCCAACACTTAAGAAAATTGGGTTATAGGTATGCACTAAGGTGGAGGATTCAAAATTGAAAATGTGTAAGAATTTTTTAGGCTCCCCTGCAAATTTCTAATGTTACTGGTTACACAAAGTAGGTAAATTGGGTAAACTGTAAGTTATCTCCTTGTTTGATGATGGAAAATGCAGTAAAACAGGCTGTTTTATATGTTTTACAAAATAAAAGTCTGCTGAGTTTGATCGTTAAAATTTTCCATGTCATATTCTAGTTACTTTAAGATGCATCAAACAAGAAACAAGATTTGCGCAAAAATTGAGCAAAGTAGAAAACAGATGTTAGATTAGCTATATTATCTATAATTACAAAATTGAATTAAAAAAAGAATTTCGGACAATATTTCTGCCTAAATAAGAATAATTTAACATATTCCAGATTGTATTGGGTGAATTAAAACCGCAGGCATTTTCCCAAATTCATAAAAAAATTATGAAACTGGTTTGGAGTTCCAAAGTAATCTAATCTTATTGACATAGAATGTATAAAACCACTCACATTAAAGAATCGTTCAAAAATATAACCTACTATAGTTTAAATATAATGCTTCTTTGTAAAACAATGAAAAAGACCCTCTTTTTAGTTAAATTCTAAATCTTTATCTCTTTTGGGCAAACTCAAATTTTAGTGCGTGATTTGTAGATATAACTTCATGTTATCAGGCAATTAAAATGAAGTATTTAAATGAGATTATAAATAAAAACAAGTGATTTATTTAATTTAATTGTAGAGCAAAAATAAATATTTTCGAGATTTTTCCAAATACGGAAGACTTTTATATTCGAGCTCAAGGTATATTTTTCAAGTTTTTTCCACTTATTAGCACTATAGGATGTAATTTATGAGCCATATTAGAGTTTGAAATTTTTTTAAAAATCGAATTTTCCCTTCTACCCTCATCCCAGCCTATAAACATTCTCATATTAAAAATAAAAAGAAATGCATGATTATGTTTCAAATTTTGTGCACATGCAACATGTCAAAAAATGATTTGAAAATAGCCTGGTATCGTTATTGATGCGAAACAGATCATGAAGTGGCCCCATTGATTGGGGACATTACAACAAAATAAATAAGCATGCCTCTTTTTAAATTTCTAAAAGCCTTTTTCAGTAGCAATTTAATTCCATCACACTCCTGCCTTATCATTTTAACTTTACAAAGAAAATTCATTTTACAAAAGCGGAATTATTTTACCATAACACTACGTGCTCATGACGTGCGATATATTTTTTAATTAAATAAAATAAACATAATTTGTTGTCTAATAGAGGCAACTCTGATTTTTCTGAAAAATGCTTCTGCGTACTTGAAAGCAAAATCTACATCCTGCATCTTACGATCATTCCATGACAGCATCTCATGAGCAAAGCTTCCGGATAACACTAGGGCTGAAAAAAAAGACCCACTGGTTGATGAAGGAGGAGTGGAAAAAAGAAGGGAGGAATGGAAAGGGTTAGTTGGAAAAGAAACGAAGGGGGGGGGAGAAGCAAAAAACTCTTTTTGGTTCTCTCAGAGTGGGAGCCGACCGCTGACTCAACCCGTTCCTTCCGTTCTCACTCCCATCCGACACTTTTTCTCTCCCCCACCAAATGTCACCCCCCTTTTACCTCATTGAATCATGGGTATGGGAGGGTCAACGACCCAAATGCCTTTGTTTCTTTTCCTGCTGCCCTAACCCGTCCGAAGGCTCCTTGGGCTATTTTTTTCTTCTTCTTCTTGGTATCATCCAAATCCCCATTTAAATCTACTACTAAGAAAGAAAAATACCACGAGAAGGAGGGATGTCTAAAATAGGGCAAAACAGACCCAAAGGCCACTTTCTTGTCAGGCAGTTCTTCTTGTCTTGCAATAATATTATTTTTTTTACGCAACAAAAAGTGCTGGGTCACTGACTGGAACCAGATCACGTAGTTGCATAAGAGGACGAAGAAGTCCGAAGACGGGAAAAGAAGATGGACAGGTTGTAACAGTCTGTAATTACGGCCAACACTGCCAGAGATAAAACTAGAACTGCTACAGATGAAAGCAATAGCAGGATGATTAATTTCAGGAAGCAAAATTTTTTAATCGAAGGCGGCTTAAATGAAACGAACTTGCTTTACCTCTTCAAGGTTCGCAATATTTTGTTCCTTTAAATACACAAAGCTCCAAGTTCCATCCTTGAAATCTGGTAGATTGTAATAACGGCACGTCTTCAGGGTGATATATTTGTAATAATCTCGGACTACTGTATTTACATATCGGCAATTGATCTGTTTACTTAATCTGAGCAAAGCGCCAATACGAATACTACTAGCTTGAAGATGAGATTTAAAATCTTACTGGATACATGTTGCAACTAATGAACGTCTCCTTATTTTATAAACAGGAAAATATTTCCTTTTAGAGTTAATTTTTTTGGCATCATCTTATCACAAATATGAATGTTTGAATATGTCTAAAAGAGGAAAAAATTCTCTCTGAACTTTAAACAATTATTATATTTAGTCAGCGGAATCTAATTCTTAGTGATCTACCCCTCTTTTAAGAATTATAAATTACAAATCATAGAGAATCTTATTTTTTTTTTAAAAAAAACTCATAATTCCTTGATTGAATACGATTTTTTTTTCATTTATTGACTCTAATAATGTACTTTAAACAGGTAGAAATAACTTTGAAATTAATCTTATATCAGTTTTATGACATTGAATTTATACCCATTTTTACTAAAATTTCCCATTTTTACCCATTTTTACATTTAAAAAAAAGGATGAAAGGGAATACATACTTTCAGGTAAGTAGGTCAGGTACAATTAATACGCTCGGCGTAATGAATGTAAGTCACATCATTATTCATGACAAAAAATGGATGTGATTTTTATTTCATTGTATTTTTTTAATAATTTTACATATTCTAAATACATACACGATAAATGTAATGAGATCTGAATTATTGTGCAAATTAATTCATCAGTTCCTTTGATTACGTATGATGAAGTGAAACTTAAGATTTTTGGACTTCAGACAAGGAAGCGGTTTTTTTAAAGTTTAGTCTTTCAGCTATCCATTTTTTACTCGGCTGACTATCTTGAAAAAACTTGAAGGAACTCTTTGTTTTTATATTATTTTTAGTGCAAAGTTTCACATTGAATTTTATTGTAAAATGTCACTTCTTCTTTTATACTGTTATACCTTTCTATGAATTCTATTTTGACATTTTATTTCAGAATTCATTTGTAGAATTCCCGGGTTTACTTTCATTTCATTTTTTATTTACAGTGCCTTAAAGATTTTCACACAAAATCTTTTTCAAAAAGGCTGAAAGGATTGATTCTCTGTCAAATAAGTTTATCAATCTCTAGCTTTCAGTCTCTAGTTTCTAAGATAAATATATATTTCTAGTTAAAAAATCGCTTTAAATAAAACAAAGAATTATATTTCTTAATGTTTTAAACAAAAAAAATGGGAAATCCAAACTTTATGCTGTTTTATTAGACCTTTTTCATAAAAAAATGTTGACATCCTAAAATATATAAAAATATTTTTTATCAGTGAATTAAACTGGCCAAAATATAGATATTCAAATTTAAAAAAAGGGATTCTTCATTTTGAATGATATGAATTCATAAAATCTAGACTGATTTCCCTATTTATCTTTTGAACTTTCAGAAAAGTCATAAGGGAAATCTCCTTCAAGATACCTTTTTCTGGTTTGGTTTTGCCTTTTCCTCTAATTTCTTGCAAATGAATTTTGCTAGCCCTCCTGCCTCCCAACACATATTTTGGTTCTTTTCCTTGGAAATATCTATACATGTATTTTATATGACTTTTCGAGACTTGTTAGAATAACTTATTCGTAAAATATATTGCATTTCAGGTATTAACTATAGTAATAAATAAATTTTCAACGAATATTTACTTAGTATAAAATAAAATCATGAGCAATATTTGATACGAAGAGAATTTTTCTAGTAGCTTGGTATACGGAAAATGAAAAGAATGATAAGAACTTGGAAGAGGAGTTTGAGTTGTATTATTAGAACTAAGAAGCATAGAATTCGAATTCAAAAGATAAACGAACGAGCTAGAAGGAAATAAGCCTTTCTTGCCCTTTTTACGATTAACTTATTTGTAAAAATATATATTTGGATACCAAAAGATTGAAATAAATGTTTTATTTTTATGAATTTCCTATCATATTGATATTATTGAAAAGAAATTTTCAGATAAATACCTCGATTTTAAAATGAATGTAATATAAAATGTACCCTAAAAATAACTTGTTATTATTTGTTTAATTTGTCGGAATAATCAGTTTTTGTTTTGATTCATGTTCTTTTAATACACGTTTATATCATTTTATAAATAAAATATGATCAGAATGGGTAAAATCATCTTCATCAGTTTTGATTTGATTCATATTGTTGTTATACATCTTCACATAATTTTATTCATAAAATACTATCAGAATGGCAAAAAAAATTATTTTCATCAGTTTCGCTTTGATCCATGTTGTTTTGATATACGTTTACAACATTTTATTCGTAAAATACTGTCAAAATGGGAAATATTTGAGGATTTAGTCTAACACAGATATGAAATAAACATTATTAGGACTTGGTAAAAATTACTTTCTAAGATTAGTATTTTCTACAGAATTCGAATATTCCTATAGAAAACGATTTTTCATTTTTGAATGCCCAAACTATCATTTTTTATTTACTTTGTCATATACAACATTATTTTATACAGAGACATTTTGAAAATGGGATAACATTATCCATTGAAATATATAGATATATCCATTCTATATCTCCAAAGAGATATATAGATATATCCATTCTATATCTCCAAGGAGATATATAGAATGAATGCAGTTCAATCATTGTCAAAAATTATTTATCAAATGTTTTGAAAAAGTTAATTTTAAATGAGATGAATTTCAATGTAAACTGATTTCTAAAAAAAATTAAGAAAAATTAACAAAGAGAGAAATTTTTTGAATCTCAATTCTCCCCTCAAATATATAGTTTTGCATCTTAGTAAGGATTGTTCAAGATCATATGTCATGGTACTAAAAATCGGAAGAGAAGAATGAATGGTGGAGTGTATTAAGCATTCATTATTTAATTCGTTCAGAATCTTTCATTAGGAATAAAAAAAATTCATCTACAAAAAATTCTCAATTTTTTTAATTAAATTATTTTGGAAGAAAAAAAAAGGAAATTTAAAACGGTAATTGGTGAAATTTTGGAAGGAAAATATAACGATATTTCGTTTATTTGTCTTTTTACTTAACAGACGTTGATCTGAAAACAATTGCCAAAATATTTGATAAATCATATCATAAATTAATTAGAAACAATATAAAAATCAATCAAAATAATAACTGAATAATTACTAATGGAAATAACATACATGTTTTGATTGAAAATTGATACTTGATTTGCTATCAGTTAAAATATATATACAGAATAAATACAGAAAATAAATACAGAAATAAATAAATTCAGAAAATAAATAAATACAAAAATAAATAAATACAAAAAATAAATGATAAATCATTTGGTAAAACAATACTACACAACATCTAAACATAAACATGGAGTTATGAGAAACATTTAGAAAAAATTAAAACATGTACTTACGTATAAAACAATAATAATATGCGTAAAATTCTTCATGAAGTTTCCAGTTTTATCAATGGGAAAGTTTGCACAGTTTCAATTAAATAATTTTCAACTTGTAAGTTGAAAATTGATACAACTAAAAAAAAAGAAGAAAATACCCATGTTAAAAATGTTTTCAAACAGAACTAACTCATTAAAGAACAAAAAAATGAATATTTAAAACAAATTCCAATAAATGATTTTCAGTTATTTTTACAATTTTCTTCCACCCCAATTATATTTCATAAAATTTAGTACAAAATTACTTAACTAATTTTTAATGTCAACTTTTCAATTATTATTCTTACTTTGATATTCTTAATATTTAATTTTTTTTACCGTTCTCTATGTCGATTTCATTATATCATGTAGAAAAGAAATTTACTTTAAAAATTGAGAATTCTTTGCTTCACAAAAATGCTAATATTTCTAACAATTCTTTAAAATAATATTTCCCCAAGGTTTACTCCATAAAAATATCACATTGAATTGTTTTCTCTAATTATGTTAGAATTTTAAATCAAACGTTTTGCACCCATACATTTTCGGTTTACACATGCGACCAAAATTTGGGTTTAAGAAGTCCTTCATCATTTAATTAGAAAATTTACGGCATATTCCTTTATTATAAAATTTCTGATAAATATTTATAAAAAAATCTTTAAATAAATCTAATAATTATGACTTTGAGTTATTATTTTCAGTTTGGAAGTCGGTGATATAAGAGAACTTCACTTTTATTGAATTTGGAAATTTTTTTAATAGATATCACTTTTATGAGGCGTAATTTGCTTTGAATGCAATTAAGGATAAAAGAAAGAGACCTGAATAATAAAATAAATACTGAAGCAAAATAAATTCTGACATCACGAATTTTTTTTTAATATCCTAAATTTTCATAAGCTATCGTAAAATTCTATTTAGTGTCATCAATTTTTTTACAAATCAATGTAAGTACAAAAAAATCAATGTATACAAAATCAATGTATATAAAAATATATAAAATTTCAAATTTTAGATAAATAAACAAGATTTAAAACAAATCCATTTACGTAAAATTAGGACAGTATTACTCAAATTAATCAATAACCAAAACATAAGTTAAGATATTATGAAGGAATAAAAATTGTCTTTAAATATCTTTTTTGTAACAAAGAAATATTTAAAAATCAAACTGATTACAAAAATACATTTTTACTTTATTTGAATGTTTTTATTATTGTATAAACCTGCATTGAAATACAGGCACAAATTACCTTAAATATAAATTACAATTTTTAATTTTTTTTCTTTCAATTTAATTTTTTTAAATTCTTTTCTTCTTGTTGTTGTTCAATGTTCAAAACATATTTTAAACCGTGGAGCGGGAATCTCGCTGTAGACGCAAAGGCACAAATCAACCATGAAAGCAAAGAGGAAATTAGAAAACTATTAAAAATAAATTGAAAATCGTATTGTTAATTAAAACTCAAAAAAATGTTTGATAATTTGAATTTTCATGTTATTCAAACTTTTATCTTCTATTCTTGTAAAATAATATGCTTTTGCTTTGATTTCAATTCACAGATATACAAAAGTAGATAATTCTGATTGTTCCTTGCTTCACAGTATATAATTTTGAACATTGATTATTGTCAGTGTTGTTCAAATCTCAGATAGACTGTTGCCTCTCCGGAATTCAAGACACAAGTATACGTCTTATCTGGACTGTTTCGAATGGTACAGAGTTAAAGAATGATATTCCATACAAGATTATACAAAATTCACATTACATTATAAATCAGAATATGATCTTACAATTCGAATAATATATAGCCTATTTGAAAATTATCTTTTTATTGTAGATATTTTGACTCCCTTATCAATTTTTTTTTTTCAAATGAGTCAAGATTCTCAATATTTATGTTTGATTTCCTTTCTTACGTGAGTAAATAGCAAGGAATACAGAAAGTGAAACCCGTGAGGGATGTAAGTCCCCCATTATTATAATATAGACACGAGCTCGTTCTCTACAGGCTGCATCTTTTATTAGCAGTTCATCGATCTGCATTTTCCCACCCAACCCCTACCCTTGAAACGGGTGTCACTCCCCTCTGATGCTCTTGAACCCCAAAAGCAAGATCAAGGGCAAACACCGGAACTGGGATAGGCACCTTAGTACCGGATGCCACCTCAGAACGCTTTATTAAAGGCACATATTGCTTGATATGTGTTGAGCAATTGATGCACTTAGTGATCAAAATTACCATTTAGCATTACGCATACATTATATTTTAGGGTATTACACCAAAATAAAAAACAAAATCCTTCATGCTAATTGAAATGACCCCCGAAAGAATTTCAGCAATGCGGGTTATGATTGACAAGTTACAACTTCCTGAAAATAAAATTGATCATATGTGCATCAATTTGATCAATCATTAATTAAAATATGTGCTTTAGATTTTTTCAAATAAGCGAATCATTTAATTTTGCTTGCAATGATAATCGAAGTATATGATGACTGTCATCAATTATTAGAATACGAGATGACATTTCTAATATTTATAAATGAATATTTAGTTAAATATTTGAGCGGCTTTGCCCCTATTTCTATATATCTGTTGGTAAGAAATTAAATCTGTTATCCGTAATTTCGAAGTAATTGTTTTCCGGTTTAAAAACGTAATTTTACTTTTTTCAAAATTCAAATAGTATCAACCGAGTGCCTGTTTTAACGTAGAACATATCATTTATGTAATAGGTTTGCGAATTTGAGAAACATTCCTTTTAAATTGACACAATTGACTCTAATTACAGCAAATATTGAGTTGAATCTAATAACAACAACTGTTCATAATATTTGAAAGTTATTCCATATTCAAAAGTTTTTTATATTCTGGGTAGCCGAATTCTAATTAGGATCTCATATACGACTTCTGATACTTTAAAAAATGAACATAGCAAATCAAAATTAGTTCTGTAAACAAAATTTATCCAAACTATCTCATTAAATATTAGACTCATATCAAATTTCAGTAATATTTTTTATACAATTTTCCGAATTAAAAATCTTTGAAAATGGAACAGTACAATTGTATCATCTTGTAATACGTTAGAATGATAAATACGATTTAAACAAACTACTAACAGATCATTAAAGATGATATTAATTAATCGTTGGGAAATCATTCCTCATTTCATTTTGGTTGAAATCTCGGCTTATTATTATTTTGTTTCTACGGTTAAAAATAGAGCTCCGGATAATTCTTCGTATTTTTTATAGCAAAGAACAAACGATATTTTTGAATTTTATGAAGAAACAAAAGTGATAAATAAAGTAACTGTTTCTTGTTGAAGAGTTTTAATTCATAAATTAAACATCAGAAATGCAGTTATTTTTTTTTGTTAAAAAGTAGGATAAATTCTGAAGTTGCTTTAAAAATTTCTGATGTTGCGTTTATGTTAAAAATAGAACTGCAAGGGAAAATTATCAAAATAAATAGAATTTATAATTTAAACTACATTTAAATTGCTTTTATGAGTACCAGATATTAAGTTATAAACCCGAAACGTTTTAACTAAGTTGTATAGAATGTGCACAAATTATTTATTGGAAAACGATTTATTACAGATAACATATGATATGTCATAAGGAAAAAGATCATGATATATAAATTGATTATGATGCATAAAAATTTATAAAAAAAATCAATTATATATTAAGATATGTTACACTTGAACCAGTTTGTATTTTATGTATTTCTATACGTCAAATGAATTTTTTTAAATGATGTAATTAAATGAAAAAAAAAAGGCAATTCAATGTCATACAACAGCAACTGAAAATTAATGATTCTTCTCTCTTAACCGATACATGTTGACTGTATCGTATAGTATTTCAGATAATCTTAGAATTGTCCAAAGCATTCAATGTATTTTATTGATGATCATATATTAACTGCGCTCATGAGAGATAACGATTTATTATATCTGTCGATAAGAAAGTGAATGTTCTTATTCCATCCGAAACATCCGAGTGCTGTTAATTAGTAAAGACTTCAAAGAAGGAAGTTATTTCACGAATGCATTCCAGTCGACGAATGACATCGATTGGAACTGCAACTTTCAACTATAAATCACGTTAAGTGAGTAGGCAAATGGGGAAAAGAAGATTTCTTTCTCTTTTCCCTCGTCTGCTCTGTTCTCCCCCTCTTTTTCTGAGATTGTTTCCAAGTCTCCGCTTGAAATTAAAACCACTTGCCCAATTTTTAAACATTTCCGTGTGATAAGACTCGTCTGAATATTAAATGGAAATTTTTTGATCACGCGATGGACGAGATAGTTCCCATTGAATGTTAAGGTATCATTTTTTTCCTCTGTCAAATATATCGTACGAAAAGTTTCAAATCTTTACAGTTTTTACTTCAAGATTTGGTTCCAATTCAAGAGCACAAATTTGCTTATTTTTTTGGAAAATAAGCAATAATTACTGAAATCAAATCAAAATTAAATTTTCAGTTAATATGCCAAATCTTTTATTTATATTATTATTCTTTTGAAGAATGAAATAATATTTCTTGGGTTAGTTTCAAAAATTGTACAAAAGAAACCAATACGGTTAAAACTTATTTTAGGGAAATATTGCATTAGGTTCTTCAAAATATTATTTTCAATTAATAATCTAATTTTTTTCAAGAATTTCTTACTTTCTTCTTATAGCCTAAGAGAACTAAGTTATCTTCTCATAATGCTTGCAGTTATCTAAGCGTTACAACGAATGATTGTAATGAACATATAACCTCTTTATATATATTAGAAAATAAGTCACATTTCTTTTTTTCCATATTTTAAAAACTAATATATTTGTCTGTATCACGTTTAAGGTATTTGTTATACTAAAAATAGAAAACTGCTTGCTTCATCGCAGTTAGATCAAGAAGTTAAATACAATTTAACTACACAAGAAGCTAAATACAACTTAACTACACAAAATTCTTTCAGTAAAATTAATAATATAGCATGTATACGAAGCATATATATTATATTACCTATAGAATATATACGAAGTTCAAGCCTTACAACTTGAAAAGAGAGCACATCTCGCATTTTGAAAAAGTAGAGCTTTCTTTTTGTATAAATGTATCTCCTTCAAACAAGAGAGAGAAAATGCATATTAAATAAATTCAGACTTTTATTGAATTAATAAGAATAATTTATTTTGCTAATTGTTTTTTATAATCTATTTTTTCACTATTTTCTAAAAAGTGCACTTATAAATAATGCAAATTTACTTTTAATGAATGGATTTTTGGAAATAATTTCACATAATTTCATACTTTGAAACTTTAATATAAATGGAATTTAACACAACAAATATGAAACAATATTTTTTTGAAATGCGGGATAGTTAATTTTACTTTGATAAACATTAACTTATGGTGATGCAAATAAAGATTTTGTCATTTAAAAAATATAGATTAACTTCACTTCAATATTTATTTGCACAAAATGTGTGAACCCCTTTTTTTCAGTTTAATCTAATCCAATCATCTTCAATGATAAGTTTTCTGCTCGTTTTTTATGTATCCAAAATAAGTGAAAAGCCAAAGAATAATCCCCTCTGTCATTAACACTGTACCGATTTTACTAATTTTTATTTCATATGAAATTAATGGTACCAAGGGTCATATGAAGGTCTGATGAATGTTATATCAAATCATTGTTGCTGATCTCTAACCTCCATTTCTAAGAGATATTTCCAAAGTTTTACTTTATCATATATTCTCTCAAAATTCGTTGGTTATAATTACTAAAAAATATCTAATGTACCGATTTTTGTAAATATTTACTTCGTATGAAAGCTCAAGACTCATGAATACATCATCAAAGTTTGTCTGCTATTTCATCGCTAAAATTACTCATGATTTTAAGTAATATTATATAATAGATAAAAATTATATATAAAATGAACCAAAATCCAATATAGCTAATCAATCAGATTACTCTATCACTTTTATGCAGTTATAATTTTAAAAAGCCCTTTCTTTTATTTGATCAAAATGTTTCAACATGACTACATTAATGCTATTAGTATAGTTGTCAAAGACATCTAGTTTTAATAAAATAAATTTAATAGTGTCGTTCAAATTTAATTAAGTATATCTTATCACAGCAGGAACTTGTTAATAAAAATATAGTTACAGTGATACACGTAAAAATTTACACATTAATAATAGAGCATTTAGATTGCATATTTATACTTCAAAGTGGCAAAACTGTAAAGTTGGGGAAGAAAATTGATGAAACCTCTCCAATTTTAGAGTTGAGGGCAATGTCAAAGCTTTATTTTGCAATATTTCTCGTAATGATGGCAAAGGGATATATGATTGTACCGAAGAGTCATGAATATTCACATGAAAAAAAAAGAGCTCGAAATCGGTACAATAGTTTTGTGAGGGAACATTGTTGAGGTTTCCTCCAAACAAAATTTTAAGTGAAGTATGTGTTTTCGATTCATCTCTCTCTCTCTCTCTCTTAAAAAAATAGGGGGGGGGGGAGGGTTGCTGTTAGGCAATCTTTGATGAGATTTGAAGTTCATATCTTTTTTTTTTTCAAACCGTCTCAGTGATCCAGGCAGATGGATTCTGTTGCGCCTGTAGAAAATGTACAATGAAGTTTTTTCTTTTAAAAATGAAGGATAGGCGACACTTGATGAACTTTCATGTGAATTGAAATTTTTCGGTGAAGATCGGTCCTTTAGTTGTTCTTCAAAACAAAACTGAACTCTAGTTTTGTGTTTCCAATTTTTCCCTCAAATGGAATAGGACGACCATTGATGAGATAACTAGAGCTGATGAGCTTTCATACGAATTCAAAAATTCAAAATCGGGATGACATATTTAGAGGATATGAGCTTTAATATGAAACAAAAATTAGCAAAACTGGATGAGTGGCTGTAGCTGGGTGATTAATTTATTTTTCACACTTATTACTTTAAATATATAGACAATTACCAATTTGACTACTACAAACATTAAGAAGCTTATAAGTTTTTAAAATTAATGCCAATATGTTATAATATGTTTATTTTTGCCTTTTCTTAGCAATTAATTAAAAATAATACATAAATTTAGCTAACAAATATAATTGTTTGCCATATATATGACTTCTAATTTTTTTCTCAGATTTTATAGTATGAAAACTCTTATTTGAGAAATAAACTCCAAAATCCAATAAATGAATTTCAAGTTGACTTTTAGAAATCACGAATTTACGTCATCAAAAATTTGGAGTAATATAATATAACAAGAAGAGTGTGACCAAAAATGTTCTCTTTATACTTTGTTATATGAAAAAGAATTTCTTCATTTATAACTATAAAGTTTTTCCCATACCTGTAACGATCCTTCCTACTTGACACGTCATAAGTATCCAGCTGTGGCTCTATTTAACCACTTGAGGGAAACGATTAACTTAATTTCATAGATATGCGCCGCATAAAGGAAAGATAAATTATTCGCATTTTTACTTTGCATCAGAAAAACACTTCTACTTTGAGCATTTAAGTTTTGCTAACGGGATTTCAATAGGAATTAAATTTCCGAAAAGCACTTGATTCTTTCAGAAAATATAGTTTTTTCTGTTTCACTCTGCGTCAAGTTGAAGAGTCAAAGAAGCACTCGAGCCGCTCTTGAACAGATAATTAGTAAAAACTCCTGTTACCATCTTGATGTGGCTTCTTTTCAATGCGTTAAAACAGAAATTTAATTATTGTACTAAAACCGAGTTAATTGAGTAACTGCAATTACAAAGTCTTCAATTCCAATCTTTTTGAAGGGACCCCAAGTTGTCTGGAGTGAATATTTTTAATGATGCAACCGCTGGGAATTGTGTATTCGCTTCTTTTTCGACAAGAGACTTTGGGAGTAATTGATAAATAGAAAATGTTGAGTTTACTCTGTGATTGATTGAATTAGAAAGAACTTTCCGACTATTATATAAAAAACGAATAGATGAGCTCAAGTCAATAAATCTAGTTCAAGCTCAATTATTTTTCAATACTAAAATTTGAAAGGTTTTCGTTTCCTTTTAGAAGCAGAATTTTCTTGAGAAATGATACATCAAGATTAATTATACGGCCGTTGTCCCAGATAAAAAGAAGAATCTTTGGAAAGTGGCATCATTGAATCCACAGGTGAATTTCTCATTTCTCATTTTTATATAAACAAGATTCATGATGAAACATCGATCCTAATTTCGTCATTGAAATATATTTTTTTAGAATACAAGATGCAAAGTTAGGTAATTACAAGTTTTATCCCTTTTTGGTGCAAATATTTAATGATATTATGTTATTTTTGCTATAGCTGAAAGTATATTCACACATTATAAAGCCTATAGTTTTATTTTTTAGAAATTTAATAATTGCTATGTGAATATCTCTGTAAAATGTTTTATAACATTTTATACGAGAAATTTTTCAAATATTTGGTTATAAAAACTCATAATTTGATTGACAGTTTATTTTAAACATTGCCACTTTTGAAATAATGTTATAAAGATAAATTCAGAAATGAATATACTTTATAAGCTCAAATTTTTCTTTAAATTCTCCAGAAGAATTTCAGAGTCCATGGGGAAAATTTTTTCGTTCTTCTTAGTAACTAAATCATACTCTCCTGAGACTAAAAAATGAAAGGTGAGTTTAAGTTTCTAATGGAAGTTTATAATTGAATGAAATGTTATGGTTTTGACTTCATTCAATGACAACTCGAGTTAATAATACATAGAAAGTTACACGATACCGCGTCACCCATAAAGTTTATCACAGAGTTCTATATTTTTAAATATTTATCGTTTTAAGTGCATTTATCATACAAAGTATTTATTCGTTTGAAATATTTCAGATTCTTTTAAATAAACATTGGATATTTAACAGAATATCTTCTCAACTTCAGTATGATCCAAAGAGATAAAATGGAAATGCTGTCACCAAGTTTAGGAACGCTTACTGTATTTACTTGTTTCAGAAAAAACAAAATTGAAATTTAGATTTAACAGTAGTTAGCTAGTTTTTATAGAGACAAAACTGGTAAATAAAATAAAAAAAATATACGAAAAATGCTTAAAAAATATGCAGCAATACACTAAAATATTAATAAGCAATACAAAGATCAATTTATTTTTTAAAGAGAAATATGCTATATATTTTCTAAAATATGAATTCGATAATTCTGTTTGGATGAGTATGAAATTGTGGAAAAGCGTTATTCTTATATTTAAAAAAATAGAGGCCCAGATTTAAAGGACAAGGGTATTTTGAAACTCTAATGAACTAAAAGGAACTTTTATTCTGCATTTTGATTTGCTAATTACATCTAAAATTTCAAATATTCTAGCAACAATCGTTCCATATTTTTTAATGTTTTCGCTTAAGTTACATAAATCTATGAGTTTTTAATATGTGAAATCCTTATTCATCTTTAAGTTAATTTGATTCATTTTGAAGAGTTATATTATTTTCATTGAATGAGAGAAAAATGTTATTCAGAATGAAATTCCAATCCACTTTTCACATTTAAAGCCTTTTATCTCAGACATTTGTTATCAATTTCTTCTAGTTTAAGGTATTAATGCCTTTCGTTTAATTTAATTATGAAATCTGAAATGTAGAATTGATTCAGATCTACAAAGACCTTCATTTAAATATTTATATTTATATGTTATAAATCTTCTAAAAAATGAAATAGCGAGTTCTCTATACTCATAGCTTTCTCCTTTGTCGTTTTTAAACACTGTGCTGAGTTTTCAGTAAGTCTCAAAACTAATTTATTAAATTCATAGCCAGGAGTCCAATCAAAACCTCATCAAAAGTTATAAATTAGAAAAAGATGAACTCAGAACTCATACATTTTCAAAAAAAAAGTTTTACCAAAATCTATTGCTCCGAATAGATTTGCAAGAATTTATTTTAGTAGAGTGATTTAAGTTATCTATACTCATAGCTTTCTCCTCTGTCATTTTTAAACACTGTGCTGAATTTTTAGCAAGTTTTAAATTTAATTCATTTAATTCATTACCAGGAGTCAAATCAAAACCTTACCACAAGTTAGAAATTTTTTTAAAAAAATGAATGAATGTTTCTGGTACAAGTCTCAGTCTAATATTATCTGAGTCAAATGAATCTAATATAATTCGAAAGAAATACATTATTTAGGTGACATATAGTGATAAGGCAATCTGAGACTGAAATTCCTATTAAAAAAGAATGTTTGTTTATTTCACATTTTAAAAATCAACTTCTTGATAAAATAAAATGTATCTTCAAGTATAGAAAATTATCTTGAAACAAAAAAAGAAGCAACGCTTTTTGAATGTTTAGAAATACTTAATAGAATTGATATGAAAAATAATTTAACTGTCAATACATAGAAAAATGAAGCATATAACCCAAATTTCAAAGTGAGTTCTAAAAGGACATCTGACATCACTATTTGACTACACGTTTCTGAATTCGTAAAAGTTAATAAAAAATTTTGCAATATTTTGAAAGAATAATGGTGCGTATGCGCAGGAACATCAGTCCTATTAAAAAAAGGGCAGTTTGATAGTGAAATGCATTGTTTCGCAAGATGACGAAACTTTCCAGACATGATAGATGACTCGTAAACCGTTCCCAAATGTTATTAACATTATAAAACTCGTTCAACTTTTTTTCTCTCTGGCGAGCAGATGGTTCATCTGTAGTTTTTACATGAATCAGCACCTGCGAAAGTTTATTTTAGTTATTTGAGGATACAGTTAGAGTTATGATTTTCTTCCTACTCTGCTATCGTGGTGGAAATATTTCGACGATTATGAAAGGTAATGCAAATCTGTTGGGTTATATGACAGTGTTTGTCTATTGGCAGAATCTTTATAGGCATAACTATTATTGTTGGAATTCAAACCATTGTAGGCTTTTGAGAAGTGTTTGGGACTGCTAAAAATTGCGGATTGGTGTTAATAAAGAAAAGAATTTAGTGAAATCAA
Organism: Argiope argentata; assembly: GCA_026289955.1. NCBI lineage: Eukaryota > Metazoa > Arthropoda > Arachnida > Araneae > Araneidae > Argiope > Argiope argentata. Next base: position 875,270 of record JAOUZG010016587.1, on the reverse strand, counting down.
TTCTCCCCTATTTTTGAGAGAGAGAAAATCGACAAGCGTATTTAAGAGTAAAAAAATATTTTTTTTTTTGGAAAAAAGAAAGTATGCGGCCAAGAAAATAGCTGTATAAATGTTATATAAAAAATATATATAAAAACAATAAAAAATGAAATCTTCGATCGGAAATTGCAAGTTATCATGTGAGAACATTATTATTTTTAAATAATTATTTATCTTAATTAATTTAAGTAATTAACCAATTTAAACTGGTTTGAAACAATCACGAGACTTCTCTATCGGTCTCTCTCTCTCTTTATATATATATATATATATATATATATATATATATATATATATAT
>JAOUZG010016587.1:849166-865928 GCA_026289955.1 Argiope argentata | reverse complement strand
GAAACTTTATTCGTAAATATGGAAAATAATACACGACTATTTTTACAGATGTCTATGTTGCGAGTGATTGGATTTTATTTATTCCCATGAAAATTGATTAGTAATTAAGAAAAATAATACGCGACTGTTTTTACAGATGTATATGTTACGAGATATTGCATTTTATTTATCGGCATGAAACTTTAATTCGTAAATATGGAAAATAATACACGTCTATTTTTACACATGTCTATGTTGTGAGCGATTGCATTTTATTTATTCTCATGAAACTTGATTCGTAAATTTCGAAAATAATACATGACTATTTTTACATATGTCTATGTTGTGAGTGATTGCATTTTATTTATTCTCATGAAACTTGATTCGTAAATTTGGAAAATAATACACGACTATTTTGAATATAATAAATTAGGCAACGTGTTTTTTCTAATTTTGGAAAAACTAACATAGGATATTTGTTTCAAAAATTCGTTGTATTAATAATTACTATTTTTATTTATGTGTTTATTTTTTGCAAATTTATTTGCAAGAATTGTGTGTTTAGATTTTAAAGAAATGATTCTCTATTATGGAACGATAAAAAAAAAAAACAATGTTTCCTGCAATTCACTTCCATCTCGATTTACTTAAGGTAGATACTTTTCTTCTTTGCTTCCAATTTAAGGTGGGACTACACCTTTTGAATATTTCCTGTGAATAAGCCAAGTTCCTAATAAAAACACGAAGAAAAAAAATTTGTTTTACCGTTTCTCACCTCGGAGTGCGTTGCCCCTATACTTTCGAACAAGCGGAGCAAATAAAAAAAAAAAAGAGGGTAAATAATCGCTAAAAAAAGTTACCCCTTTCCAGGTCCGGTCCAGCTGCAACGAAGAGTCAATGAACACGAAGATCAGAACACTTGCCGTGTGACGCTATGTGTTTCAACCCTTACCAGAGCCCCAACGAACTGCACATCTGCTCAGATGATCCCATAAAAAATCCACATCCCAAAGCAGTCGAGTTGTGTATGTATATATATAAAAACGATGCGAACGCATAAGAGGCGGAAGAGGCGTTTTTTTTTTTAAAGTAAAATAAAAATTTTAAAAAAGTAGATGGTAGTTGACCCTTTACTTCTGCAGTCGACCGTGCCCCATCGTGCTAGGGACGGGTTAAAAAAGGAGTTTAAAAAAAAGAAACGGGCTTTTGTATGCGTCAGATTCGGTCGTTACACCCGTGCTGCCTTTGGGTGGTTAATTTCTTCACGACTTTTCTTGATAGCTTGGGAAAAATCTTCCAAGGGGTTGAAGTTGATTCTAGGATGCCGTAAATTTCGCACGGCGCATTTTTTCTCCCTTTTCTTTTTCGAAACCAGATGTATTTTTTTTCCTTCCTGTTTTTGGATTTTTTTTTTAATTTAACCGGACCCACTAGCTCCCTCAGTCTTATCTTTCGTTCCTTGGCCATTGTTTTGGCATTCTTTTTTTCGGTCATTAAACTCGCTAATAGTTTTTTCCTCTCCCCTTCCTTCGCTGTGTTTCAAAGATTGCCTCTGTTTTTGATATCGAATTTTTTTTGGAGTGTAATAAATTGCTCTTTATAAGAGGTACTGTTTTTAAAGGCAAATACGTCACCTCACATGAAAAATAGCCCGAACTGTGCCTCAACCGAGCAAGCACTGAGGTTTACGAAATTTTTTTGAAATAAATTAACTATTTTTACCTTAGGGTAAAGGTAAAAATAAATTCTGTTGTCTCATATTTTGTTGATTAATTTGAAGATAACAGCACTAAAGTAAACAATGCAAACGATAAACAAAGAAAATAATACATTAATTAAAATATATTTAGTTCACGAGTCAAATGTTTTAGTTTAGCCATTTATTTACTTATCGTACTTTAAAGTACCATTTAAATCTATCTGGTGTCATCAAAATATGACTATTTTTTCTAACAATACTTCAAAGAACACGTATAAAGTATTTCTAGCAGAAATATTAACTAAAATTAAACTGTAATTTTTTAATTAATTTAATTAATTAAAATATTTTAATTAATTAATTTTTTTATCCTTAATTTATTCTGTACCAAACCTTAATTAAGGATTCAAAAATAAATGGTAAAATAACTTGGTAAATAAAGGGTTAAAATAAAGTTTAGATTTAAAAAAACGACAGGGAAATTAGAATTTCATTTTTTTTAATGTTAGAAAGATATTAGTGTTGATTTTTAAAAATTTCTTTACAAGATTTTGCAAGAGTACAAATAAGATTGTGGGTATAAAAATACAACTTCTCACAATTGTTTTTGGTTCCCTTTTAAATTATTATTTTTTTATAAATATTTATAATCATTATAATTTCAAAAATGGCGCTTCATAAGAATTCAGCTTTTATTTCATTCTTACGTGATGTTTTTCAATTATATATATATATATATATATATATATATATATATATATATATATAAAGTTGGAAGAAATTTTTTTGAAAATATTTCAAATTTGTACATTTGTTGACAACTTAAAAAATTGTATTTAACATATTAAAAATTTTATAGGATATATAAATGGCAATAGTATGTGTTTGATCTGTAGAGTTTTCATAATATCCCAAAGTAATATGCGTCTCATCATTCACACTTATGTGATATTAATTATAGATACGATTTTTGATTAGAAAGAAAATTCGCATGAACGGCCAGATATCTTATAAGAATTGTGAAGTTTTTCATGCATAGATAAAAATGCTAATTTCCTTAGTATCATCTTAGAAATCAAATGTAGCAATAATCTCGCATAATGAGGAAAACCAATAAGGTGACTGTCATTGCAACAACATCATAGCAAAAGTATGTGGTGCTGCGGAAAATATAGTTTTATCTTCTTCCATTGCCATCAGAGGCTTTGATGACATCCTATATATACATTCCACCCTTTTAAACCATTTTTTACTGTAATAAGTAATATAAGCACAATATTTTTTGTTTCCATTATCTTCCTTAAGAGTAAAGAAGGGGTATCTATACCTCCAAGGCCAGCTTCCTGGTACCGCATTTTCTTCACGAACTGGAAGTCCCGGGTTCGAGGCCCGGTCAGGGCATAGTTTTTCTTCTGTGTACTATCTGTGAGATGTGTGAATGTGTCGCCTGTAAAAGGGGCCGTACAAGCGAATGTGTTGAACGGGTAGTTAAGTCGTATTATTGGCTCTAGTTGTTGCTACTTCAAAAATAAGAGGCGTTCATTCGGCTTAAAATCGCTGACGGTCGTCAGCGCGCTTGCCCATGGCGAATGCCATTAGTTACAACAACAATACCTCCATTGGATTGTCTCTACATCTCGGAAATACAATTTTATCAAAGAAATGCCGTAAAGGTGGACGCCGAGAGTCAGACATTCTTCCGTTGTTGAGTTGTGAGTTGTAGAAGTTAGGAGAGAGGGATGTGTGTTAGGGAATAATCCTTTATGCCTAACCCCTATTCCTGTTGTTGTTGTAACTTATGACACTTCCCGCTGTAGAAGAATCTTGTGAAAATCATAAAACCCTTACTGAAAATTTCTTTTAACCGAAGAAACCATGTTTGTAAGATTTGTCTCTTAGTTTATGATAGTAAATAAATTTATTTTTATTGCGGTCATTTAGTCAAACCGATACATCTTTAAGAGTTCACAATGCATTTCCATTTATCCATCGTTAAATAGTTTTCATACAGGTTTCTACAAACTGTTTTGTGTTGAACCACATGCCTCAGCAAAATCCGGTGAACATTACTCTTTTTAAAGTTGTAAATCTGGTTTATTATTTTATGTATTGTTGTACATTTATGTGTAAAGATTTTGCAGTTGATGTCTGTCTTTGCAGTCGTCTGTGTCGGCAGAATTTCTCTTGTTACTTGCGATTTCATTTTAAATATATTTGAAACAATACATCGTTTTTTTGAATATTTGTTTGGATTCTTTTTTTTCCATTTAAAAGTAATGATTTATGGTTTAAATCATTTTCCGATACTTAATGTTGACTATTTTGTACTTAGAAATACTATGAATTATTTATGAAAAATAATTAATTTTATAATATGAATTTCCCAACGCTTTTGTATTATGAAATAGAAATATTTGTCTTCAGGTAGCGTAAAAACCTATACTTTAGTCCACAGATATTTTACGTGCAACATTTTGAAAGAAAAATAAATTGAGGCGGACATTGTACTTTAAATAAACGAAAAATCAAAAATAGGAATTTTTTTACCTATTTATCATTTAAAAATATGCTTTTATATTTAACAAAAACAGCTTTATATAATCCATTATTCAATTAAGGGTTTAGGGGAATAACGATTCTTTAATTAGTTTTTCTCCAAACTATATTCTACATTTAAATATCTTTTAAAATCTTCCAAGCACTTTAATCTTTGAAGAATATATATAATACTGATGACGAATAAATCAGTTAAACATTAAAAGAAAGTTAAGTACATTTTTTTTTTATTTCGAGTTCTTTTAAGTATTTGAAATTCAGTTTTAGTTCAGAAAAACACAAAAGTCATAAAATTTAGCGCATTTAGATAAAAATATTTCCTAAAAAAGGCTTAAATGGAATTACAAAATCATAAACATATTTTCTCCGAATAAATTATATAAGATAATTAGGAAAAAAGTAAAAGAAAAAATTAATAATTCAATTATTTGGAATATATGTAATTTCTAAAATTCAGTTTTTTAAAATAATATATTTCCTTTTAATGATTTTTTAAAGATATTTGACGTCTTTATATTTTAATGCGTTTGCTTAAAAAATTTCATAATTCTAAGAGAATAATTCACAAAAGTGCTTAATAAAATTTTCCTTAAAAGGATCAGACGGTATTTCTCATTTCAGATAATAAGATATAATAAAGCAATTTTTCAATCCAAAATATTTGCTTATGTAAAGTTCTTTATTGAATTTGTTCTAAAATTGTGTAAACACTCTCTGTACATCATAACCCCAGCATATTATTTTGAGTTATCATATAGTAGGCACCAAATGTGTTCAAAGGGGGGGGGGAATCAGATCCTTACAAGCAAGAAACACAGATTCGTACAATGTCCCCGAAATTTAAAAAAAAAGTGGGTTGAATAAAATACTTTATTTCATTCATCCATCTTGTTTAGTATAAAATAAACATACATTTTCTTTATCAAAAATTATTTGTTTTAAACTTGTCCGTATTATCAGACTGACTCGATTCGTGAACGATTTAAAACATTCGATATTTCTAATAATATATTTCACAAATTTCTTCATTTTTTAAACCCGTATACGATAATTTTTTTGGATCTGCTAATGATCGTTTACTTTTGATTATTTAGATTTATTGGTGCAAGAGCTAAATAAAAGTTATTTTACAAATAAAAATGTAAGACTTATTTCTAAAAAAGTACACAGATTGAAAAGAAATAATTAAGTAAAAAAATGCAAAAGAGTACAATTGAAATTCTCAAAAAATAATTTTCAGTTTCCATATTGTTTAAAAGCAGAATATTTCTTGAATTATAACAAAAAAAAATCAAAAACATTCAAAATTGAAATAAAAACTTTATTGATCTTAGAAAGATAAGAAAAAAAATCCTTAAGATTTAAAATATTTAAAACTCAAAAAGGTTTCTAGAACCTTTATAATAGTTATATATATAAATATTGAACAATCTGTTACATGATTTGGCGCCGTTAAAGAAAATGTTTAAGAGAAATTAAAGTACAAAAAATTCTTATTTGTAACAATTGATTTAAAGTGTAATTGTTATACTTTCAATTGAGCCTATTTCTATATAACCTCTATTAAATGACTCCTTCTTCCCAAGAATTAGTCGTTAAGTTTAGATATCCCTCATGGATACATAAATAATTTAAATAGATTTATTTAAATATAAAAGTTTCTTTTTAATAAGTTAATTTGGTACTTACGTATTATACCGTCTTCGCCAACGGTTTAGTAACTTTTTGTCTATAGGATTTAAATTTGGCGATAAAGATCAACGGATTACACCAATGCCGGATTGCCGTAATTGGCAACTAATTGGCGATAACTTCAAATTTGGCGATGAAGTTGGACGGTATAATACGCAAGTACCGTTAATTTATTTCTCTACTAATTGATTAGCCTCAATCACTAGAGAATAGGAACGATAAAATGAGTAAAAAAGAATGTTATTTTATACTTTCCAGCTGTTCTGAATTAGGAGATCTAGCCTAGAAAATTTGTACATTCTGTTTTTATTCTAATTTACAGTTAGTGCTTGCACTCATTTTTAAAACAAAGTAATACAAAAAAGGTTAAGTAAAAAAAAGGAATCATGAAATACGTCTCTACAATTAACAGTTTAAGAAAATCTCCTGAATAAATTAAAAAATCTACAACAAAGAAACAAACACTAACACCAACAACCCTCATAATATCCTCGGATTCATGACACAAAATGAGCTTTCGATTTTTTTTCAAGAGAAAAAAAAACTTAATCCTAGATTTTTAAGGCCCTTTTATAATTGAGCCCGGAAGTCCAAGGACCTCAGTATTTGAATTCCTGATTCTAACAATTAAAGCAGGAATTCGCACATGAATTCATCTGTAAAAGTCACAGACATCGTTTCAATTGTGATTCAATTAATCATCAATTCAGTGATTTTGAAATCCAGGATATTATCAATATCAGTTTCAGTTCAATTGGTATTAATATTCAAAACTAACAAACCAGAGAAAATGTTTTCATGGCAATTACTATTTCAATACGATGCTAATGGTAGCAGCCTGTAAAATTTTAACTAACACGAAATTAAAAGACCGAAAAAAAAATTCCTATGATGTTTATTAAATTATCTGAAGGAAAATAAATTCTTGCAAGTATGAGCATTTGGTAGGTTGAGTATTCGTTCAAAATTTCGTCAAAATAAAGGATTTCACTATATTTTTAAAAAGAAAGTGAAGAAAATAGAACAGCAGAGTATTCTTACATTGGAAACGTGCGTCTTTCAAAGAATCATTCTGATTCCCTTTTTGTAAGTCAACCTTTTTTTTAGTAATTATGAAAATGATTAAGTTTAATTAACTAATGAATAAGACAGAATTTGAAATGCTCTTTCAAAAATTTATGGCATTTTTTTTCAAAACGTGTAAGAGATGTATGTATTACTGGATATAATGTATTACTGGATATTTCATAAATCTAGCTGTATAAAAATACCTCGATTTGATACTAATATCTGTTTACTAACATTCCATCAAAATTCGGGAATATTTTTGTAATTTTTATTTAATTCTATCTAAGATATTTCTAGAGAGGGTTTAAAGCATTTTAACTTTTCGCATTTTTGACAGTCTTTTAAGAAATGTTTGAGTTTTTGGATATTTTTTTTACAACTGAATTAACTGAAACAGAATAAAATTTTTCATGGAAATATTGAAAATCATTTGTTTAGTTGAAATAAAATTCTGGATAAGCGGATTTACTGAGAAAAATTGGGAAATGTCTGAAGCCATGATACTTAAAAAAATTTGCGATATCTGAAAATGAAATTCAAAAGTGAAAATAAAAAATAATTTCAAAAACATAAAGTGGATCAAAAAATCAAAATAATAATAATAATGTTTTTTTAACATTACCACAGAATCGATTTTAATTTGAAACAAAAATGGCCGCATTATCTTCTGGTATATTGAATTTAAATCATTTTTGCGTAGAAACAAAAATTAAAATACAACAATCACATAGAGGATATAAAAACAGTTGTATGTTTGCTTCGATTCAGAATAATTTTGGAACAAAAGTTTTGATTTAATTTTGTATTTGATAGTCTTTTAAATTTTCTTATGGACAACTCTTTTCTGAATCGGAAAAAAATTGAATTAATCATTTTGAATTTTTCTCCTAAATGTTTTAATACTTTTTCACTAAAAATAATTTAAATTTAAAATAAAGAAGAAACACTGTATATCAATGCTATCGAAGAGATTAAATCTCTAAAAATTGTTAAGAGTTTTGAAAATTATTAACATTTGTAGTTAATAAAATATTCCATAAATTGTACATTTATTTAAGGATAAAGAGCGTTTTAAACATTAAATATATCATTTCTATTATTCTATTTAATAATGTTGACAATGAAAAAATACTCTATAGTTTTTATAATTATTTTCTTTTACAAGAAGTTCTTTTTCAAGATTTATCCGTATTTATGATATTTATCCGTATTTATGCTGTTTGTCCATATTTATGCTATTATTCTTCTCATCATCTTTTATATAACACTCCACTCTTAAATTTTAATGCAGGAAGTTTTTAAAGCAATTGGATATAATGTTGTTATATCCTTAGATTTGAGCAACATTTGAAAGGACCTGAAATGCTAATATTGTAATTAATTCGAATTTTTATGGATCATAAGACTGATTTTTTAAAAAATTCGTTTATTATAAAATATTTTCTGAAACAATTTGCATGTTTGTCCGTATTGATTTTCGGCGCAAATGTTTAATTTAAAAATCGTATTTATTTCGCTTTTATTCATTAATACGATAAAAGTACTACCTATGCAACAAAATGCAAGAGCTGCAAGAAAATTCTTAGAACAAAAGTAATTTTGTTTCTGAGAAAAATATGAAGTCTACCTAGAAATAAAATGAAGGAAAGAAAGAAATCGTTGTTTTTTAAAAAAAGTGTCGTTGAAAAAAAGAAAAAAAAAAAAAACAGAGCTGCTTTAAGTGGTGTATATCATCTAAGAAATACAAAATAACAAAAGCAAAAATTATATAATTCTTTTTTTTTCTTCTCTTTCTCAGTCTCGGAGAGCTTAGAAAGAAATGCAAATGCTGGCAAGGAGCATGCATTAAGAGCATCTAAAATAAAAGTTTTGGCTAATGGATAGCGGATGTTTTTTAACCTTTTTTTTTTTCTTTTTTTGGAAACATGTCTTCAAATGAGGAAGAAAAAGCATATCTGGATCTAAATTCACATTTTCCTTAAGCGCGTGATACTCCAGCATGCAACAAAAAGAGGGAAAGAGGTTTGTGAAAACAAAAACAAGCGAATGATATAAATAAAAAAAATAACATAGAAGACAAAAGTGTGCAGTCATCTTTTCGCCAGCACACGGAATGTCTCAAGGTATCCTCATATCAACCGCTAGAGGGCGCAAGGGTATTTCTACTTCTTTTCCTTCAAACCGATTTCACTGTGCTGCAAGGGTTGCAAAAATGTGATATCCCTCCCCGCTCCACTCCCCCTCTTTTTTTTTTTTTTTAATCTTCAGGAGTCTTGGAGGAGGGGAAAAAATAACTGCGCGCTGAGGCTTTTTTTTTTTTACTTCCTTTTTTTATGGGTTGAGAAGAAAAGCGTATGGACTCTCAAATAATGTCGCACTTAAAATATGTTTGTGAAAAGAGCTCGCGTTTATAGGCAGAGACGAATGCTCTAATTTTTTGAAATCTACACCTATGTTGTACCATTTCCTTTCCTTTCCTTTCCTATGCGGGGAGCCATGCTTATTGCTGATTTCTAGTCTTGCTATAATTTTAAATTAAAGCAACTAGCTAGGATATGGTCTAAAAAGGGAGATGCGAATTATTCGCATTTTCTTCGTCGTATAAATTCTCCCATATACATTTTTAATTCTCATAACTTTCATTAAAATGTGGGAATCTTAAACGTTAAATAGGTTGGAATGTCAATTTTCTTGAAATATTCTGCTGATAAAATAAAGAAACTGAAATGCTCGTCTCACATTTTGATTCATCGATTGCCTTTGAAACGAAACTGTTCATTTTTGCATAACATAAAATTAAAGTACTATATTCAAAATAGCTTGATGCATTTACGTAATAGTTGTTTTCGTATATCATCACTATGTAAAGCTCATTTATGGTAACAGTTATTCTTTATATATTTTGTAGAAAAATATAGAGTGATCGCTCTATATTTTTTTACAAAATCCAATACAATAGCTTATTTCTAAATATATAGTATAATATATAGTTTGGCATAGGCATAAACTTCCAATGTATACGTGGTTTGAAATAAAGACTCAAATTTTATGATGACCGAGTCAATAAAAGTAATGTGAAAAGAATTCAGAATTTGTATTTTTATAAAGCTACTGGTACTATTGGTTATAGTTAGTAGAGCATTTTAGATACGTTAACCTATGTGCTGAAAAAAATGCCATCGTTTTATGAATAAAACTGGTCAAGGAACAACTGTTAAAAGTAAACGTAAGTCATATATAAATTAATTTCAAGGAAATATCGTCAGCTTTTGAAAATTAAAATATTTGAAAAAAAATTGAAAATGGCATTTCAGATTTCTTGTTGAATATGTGAATTTACGAAAAAAGCATAAAATAGATATTCAACGTGTGCAGAAAAATATTAGAAAAATAAAAACAACAACAACTTGTGTTTGTAAAAATCGTGACATGAAGGATTAAAAATTAATTGCAATTATTATTACAATATTGTGATTATAATTGAATTATTACAAAAACATTTTTTTCCAAATACGATTGCTATTTAGAATTTTGTCAACCTGAAGAAAAAAAACTTACTTTAGTGTAAAATTGGTTCGGAGTGATTTCTTTCGATTGAAATACAGAATCGCATTCGTAAAACAATGTTCCATTATTATTGTAACATATTATGTGTCTTAATAATACGTTTATCAAATCTTTTATATTCATGGATTCACTTCAATAAACTTTATTTTTTAAGTAATTATATGAAAGTAATCAAGTTGATTTAAATTTAGCATTCACGAGAGTTCATCTCAAAAACTTTTGTATCGAATGCTGCTGCTTCAAAATGCATTCATCAGGAAAGAATATAACTCAAAATATTTGTGAATCAATGACCTATTATGTTGCAGATTCTTGACAAATTCTGTGTATTAAAAGATTTAGCCAAATAATCATTTAATAAACGAGGTGAAAGAGTCGAATAATATATCAATCAGATGTTGAAATATCGTTGAAAAATTGCGGCCTTTGGAAGTTATCTTGGACATTCCATGCCTAACATTCACAAACCGAGCACTTCCTGCTTATTTGATCGAGTGTTAAGAATATTTTCGAGCAACCAAAAGGACAATTATTTGTCCTCAAATTTGGACTCGTGAAATTTTTTTTCAGAGCACAAACAATCTTTTATTCGGTTCTTTATATATGGAATATTTTATATGTAATTTTTCAAGTTATGAAGGCAATATATTTAATTCAATTCAGGGAACAGGACAAGAACTGTTAATGCTCTAGGCCGTTTCTTCAAATTCAAGATCTTTCAATTAACAAACTTACGAATATTTCGACTTCAGTTTACTAAATACTTAATTTCATGGATTCATGGATTTATACTTTTTTTTATTTATTAGTGAAATTAATGAAAAGTTATTAAAGTAATGAGGTTATTATATGATACAATGGGTTTTTTTGTAGTCTAATCCTTCATGTGACAGCACCATTCTACTCAAAAGGAACTCAAAAATTTAGTTAAATGAAGCATATATTTTCAGTTTTCAGAAATGTAATCGTTTTTTGCTAAAAAATGTTAAGATTTTTTTAAACCTTGTTAGAAATTGAATGGTTAGTTTATTTATCAATGAACATTCTAAACTGTTTCTATCCTCAATACCTGGTGGTAAGTATGCTTATGATTTCCAAGTTCGCCTGAATTTCAGTTTGATCTGAATTATCGCTCTAAGTATATTTACCAACCCGTAATTTCCTAAATAATTCAATTAGCTATCAAAATTGTGATGCTTTCTTGTTCTGTAAGTTCATATTAATCTCCTGCCTCGCTTTCATAAATTTCTTATCTTGGCCGAATTTAATCGCAGAAGTACGATTTTCTTTGTTTAGAATGTTAATGTGTGTGGAAAGTTTCCTCATATGACTAATAGGACCATACAACTATATAAAAATTTATACTTCATAATTTTTCTAGTATTATATTTGTTAACTCAAACATAAATTATATTTACATCATTTTTTTAGTTTGAAGAATATGTCTATCTCAAACAGTTTGGAAATGTGTATTCTGCAGAAATGCAATGAATTATAAGAATGTCTTGAAGCTGATTGACAATGCTTTTGAAATAAACCGATTTCATTCTGTTCCAAACATTAAAGTAGTAATTTTAAAAATTTAGAACTCCCTTGATACGAACCCATATGTTACTAGATAAAATATCTTGATCAAAAGTTACCGAGGAAAAGTTCCTGAAACCAGTATAAAATTAAATATTTTATTAAAATTAAGGAATTGAGGTTAAGTAACACGAAAGTTAAAATATTTTAAATCCTAAGATTCCTTAGAGGTGTTGAAATGAGAAATTGGGCTAATAATATTTTATTAATGACCTAGAATAATAAAAGGTAATATAATTTATATATGACAAAGATCAATATTGAATAGAATGTATATTTGGGTGTACATATAAGGTAGAGGAAAAAGAAATCCATTATTATTTTACAGCCATTCTACCGAGAAAATAATGGATTTCTTTCCATTATTTTCTTTCCATATGGAATTTTTGAAAATAATGGAAAAAGAAATCCATTATTTTCTTGGTAGAGGGCTGTAAAATAATAATGAATTTCTTTTTCCCCAACTTAATATTTAGATATATAGTTTCAGCTGGAAATAAGATGGCGTATTCAGTATTTCCAACAGCAGTATCTAATAATAAGATAAAATAGCAAATAAATTTGATTCCAAGCACAATCACCGAAATTAGTGGATATAAAAATCCTATGCTAATAAAAATATCCAATATAGCAAATAGTTTCAAATTTACCTTAATGAAAGTGTTTTGAAAGTCATTCTCATAGGAAAAAAAGGGATGAAATAAATTTACTTGTTTCATAAAAGTAGTTTCAGGTGCTTGAATGAGTCATGCAATATTGAACAATGTGTTTCGAATTACAAATGTGTGTCGTTTGTTATAGGTGTGCTGTATGGTTACTCGCCTGAATTTAAAAAAAAAATCCACATTAAAACATGTTGTAGATATTCTCCCTCCCTCTTCCAGAAATCACATGGAATTACGTCAGGAAAATGTATTGGTCAGGTAGGGGAGTTCTATGACTAGTTATCCAATAAAGACAAAATTGCTGTTGAGACAAATTTTCCAAGCATCTTCCAAAAAGTAAAGGCATGCAATTTCGGATATATGTGATATAATCCATATGCAATAATTATTACAACTAATGTGCTATAAAACTTTTGTTTATCACTTACCATGTGATATCTCCACGCAGACTGGAGCATGATTAATAACCATTTGTAATCATTTCTTTTAAAAAATGTGAATATACAGAATTGATGTTTATATAACGTACACCAAACAGTGGAGGGAACTGCTCTCGAATTTTCTAAAAAACGGTTGGATTAGTTACATTACATGATATATTACTGGCCTTCTATTTACTCCAGAATTTTACAGTATTTATGCAACAAATATGTGCTTCGTCATTCCAAAAGATGCTCCTGACACCGACATATAATAATGTAATATGTGATATACCTCTTTAAGAAAAAAATGCTTTCGGCAGTTATTTTTCTACCTTGTTGAGGTGATTTAGCTTTGTCAGTACTGAAATTTGAAAAATTTCTGTGACTGAGTTAGATACAAATTTCTTTCTCTGCAATTTTCAATATGCGGTCCTTAGAATTATTAAAAATAGCTGGCATAACGATAGTATAATCAGTTTCTTGAAGTTTGATTACAATTATTTTCACACCTGGTAATGACAGAGGCCCTCACTTATTATTATTATTATTATTATTATTATTATTATTTTAGAACTGCAAAATTCGCAAAAAGAAGCTTCAGTACGTGACTTTTGTTTAAAAAAAACATTCTTATTATGTCATCGAACTAGTGTTATGATTTCACTTTTAATTTATATCGACTATTAATAGAGCAAAATGTATTTTCTCTTTACAAAAAAGTAAAAACTAAGCAACGGTAAGCAACTTGATTTGGGCTGTGTTTTAATTTAAAAGGTAAATTCAAGAGAGTTTTATATCATTTTTATAATCATTATATATATTTTAGTATTCTCATTATTTGAGTTGTAACTATTATCTTTTTTTATTGCGGAATCGTTAAGTACATATTTCGAATAGTATATACCACCTTCATTACTATAGTTCTGTTTATTGAACAGATTCGAAAATTTACACCTCTAATATCATATTTATTATTTTCATAAAAAGAAGAGATAATTTTTCTTCATGTGAATTCATATTCTAATTTTGAGAAATTTTTTTATCTAATTTTGAGAAAAAATAAAAGAACAATTTTTGATTCATTTCTAAGAAATTCGTTCAATTAACTTAAAAAATATTAAAACTAAAAATTCTTTTATGTACTACATTGGCACTTAAGATATCTTTGATTTTTTTGGGTTCAAGTTTTCAAATACATATCGAAGTTTTATGTCATTTGTTGGGTGTTTAAAATAATTTGAAGGGCATTTTCCTCTCAAAAATTATTTTAATTCATTCTAAAAAAACTTTTAATAATATCATAGCATTTAGAAATCAAGAGGCTATGGAAATAAATAGTACTACTTAAAAATATTTTTTTATGAAAACAGAACCATATAAATATAAAAAAAAGGTAGCTAAAAATATCTATGTTATATTAACTCTTGCACTTCAGAGGTGGTCCATGACCACCATTCAAGACGGTACATCATTTTGACGTTTTATTTACTTATTTTCTGATTTTGATTGTTAAAAATACCTACAGAATGGTAAAAAGATGTAAATTAACTTTCGAGAAAATTCAACTCGAAATAATTATATATATAGATTTATTTTTTGAAACAATAAATAAGCCCTTATATTAGGTGAATAATTTTGCATTGAATTACTTTTCCGACTGCAAAGGGTTAAAAGTGTTGATAAGTTAACAAAACTTTCTTACTTTAATATATATTCAATTTTTTTTCATTCTTTAAATATACTACAAATATTGAACTTGCATGTGTAGTCCAGAAAGAAATATCCTCTAATAGTTTAAATTTATTAAATATTTACTTAAGTTTAAAAATTGATTTTTATTCCAAAACTTATCAGCAGTCATAAGTAAATATCTCCAAATATGGAGTTAGTAACGCTCAGCATGACCATGTTTTTATGTATTTTATAAAGAAAGAAAACAGAAAATAATTGGAAAGAATAATTATAAAAACTAATATTTTCCTCAATATACTAATATTTTCCTCAATATAATAAATATTAGTTTTTATAATATTTCCGCAGAAAATATTATGAAAGCTAATATTTTCCTCAAATATCTGCCAAAGTTTCAACTTCGAAGAAGCGCATTTTCCAACCTCAAAGCGTCTAATGCACATTTTTTAACTTAAGAATTGGGATACAGTTTCTCAATATGTTACATATGTTCATGTTTTTATAAATATTATAAAGTAAAACAGCAGAATATTCATTATAAAAAATAATTTTTTTCCGAAATGTCCTCCAAAGTTAAGAAATTCAATTTTGAAAATCATTTTCCAACCTCAAAGTATCCAATGCACTTTTTTTAACATAAGAATTGGGATATAGTTTTCTCAAGGTGTTAAATGTTTATGTAAATTATAAAGAAAAAAAGCAGAATATTTACTATAAAAAAATAATATTTTCCTCAAACGTTTACCAAAATTAAGAAACCCAACTTTGAAGAAACGCATTTTCTACTCCCAATGCCTTTAATGCACATTTTTTAAAACAAGAATTGGGATAAAATTTTTAAATGTATTTTCAAATGTATTGAAAGATGATACGAATAATATTCATCAATTACCAGGCATTCACAGTATAAATCGAAGAATAAGTAAGTTAACGTTGAAATCCTTAAAGTGTTTTATACTTAAGAACAAATGAATAGACGACGTATAAAAAAACATTTTAAAACTATAATATTTATGTATTTTTCTTTTTAAGCCGTAGACTCTAACACAGGAAATCTTATGCACTAGAAAAATTTGTCTATTCGTAAGAAATTCACCAGTATAATTTACGAACGAAATCGGGACCACCACTTGGATTTAATAAACATCTGGTCACGGAAGTTAACGAGCAAAAAATACGTATATAAAAAGTAAAGCAAATGCAATCCGATTTTATAGAGCATATTAGCCTAGACTTCCGACATATGGCTGAATACAAACGAAGTCCAAGAAACGTGATTTACATTACAATTGTAATAAAATACTCCGTCACGATTCTACGCACCTGAAGGGAACAGGTTTTTGATAAGAGAAATCTTTCATTAAAAGAAGCGTGCAGCCTTAGTGGTAATTAAATTACGAGTGTTACCACCAAATTAGATGGCGGATTTGTGTTTTGGTCCAACAGAAAGCGGCTGGCTGTTCACGCCCGAACCAGGCGTAAACTGCATGGAAAGGGATCTAACGGTAGGAACTGGCTGCCGAGATCGCGGTTGATTGAACTTCCTCCAGAAAAATACCCCCCCCCCCCATCTCCCTTCAAAAGAACTCATCATTTTCATGTCACTTTTGTCATCGGAAGTGCATTTGCAACATATCATTCCGTCGCACTTGGGTTTATATAATAAATATTTTAAAATATTTTAATAAGTTTTTATTATTGATTAATTGATTGGCTTTACAAGACGAAGATACGAATCATATAATTGATTGCACACAAATATTTGTTTAAAGCTTTCAATTTAATTATATAATTGATTTTGATTAATTATATAATTGATTGACGAATTAAATAATTAA
>JAOUZG010016587.1:783929-841554 GCA_026289955.1 Argiope argentata | reverse complement strand
TTTCCTATTATATTATCATTAGACTCGAAATTTAAATGAAAATATTACTATATTTATGTTTAATTTAAAACCATACTAGTTTGAAGTTACGTAAGCTGTTATTTTCATCAAACACAATTTCAAATACTCCAAACTACTTTCTATATTTCTTGTATATTTAGAAAAATGAGAGCCCATTTTAGCAGTTTAATTTCTTAAAATCTGTACAAAACTAATTATGAATTACACTCCCTTTCTAACTCTTGTAATCTTAACAGTTTATCCACATCAACATATCCTTTGGGTTCTATTTAGATTATTTACTGTCAGACTACATAATTTGCTCCGAAGAGTGTATTCCTAATGACGTTTGAATCTATTCTCTGCTAACCCAATTATTCAGTGGACAGTTTCATGAAGCGTCTGAAATTTAATGCATCACGACGGAGAGCACTTAGGTTACACAGACACTAATGCAGGGATTCTTCGGCCTTTCCGAAATGATTGCTCTAACGTTACAAAAGTATTCAGAAACCTAAAATAATAATCCTAACATTACCAAAACTATAAATGAGATAAACTCCTTAAATTAATAAATAATATTTAAATTAGAAAGATTTTTTTTCAATTCCTACTATTAGCTCACTCTCCTTATATATATATATATATATATATATATATATATATATATATATATATATATATATATATTGCTCAAATTTTGAATCATTTATGAAATACTTTTTATTCATCCAATCAAGTTCAAGTAAATTTTTTAAACATGTTATGGATGACATTTAATGTTAATACCGTTTTTAAATTATTAATTAATTAATTAATTAATTAATTAAAACTAACTTTCTCAGCAAAAATCTTCATTTCCTTGCCGCCAAATAAGTAATCGATTAAGCTTGCTTTCCCCTCACACTAATGAGGTTAGGTTTAACATGTTTTCAGCCGAATATTTTAAACGGTTCTGTTTATTTTCAAAATTTATGATGCATTTAAAATCAAACATTGTTAACTAATCAATTTTTTTTATTCATTTTGAAATACTTTTGAATTAAAATAATACAGAATAAGGAAAATTAAATATTTCTAATCCGTATTGCGTTACCCCAACTTGTGTAGAAAATTCACGTATTTTCCATTACCACAATTGGCTTTGAATCTTCAATTTGCGTTGAAAATTTACTGCTAGCATAATTTTTTGATCAATTATTTATAGTAACTGTAATCGTTACTGGATAGCCTGGTTAATCGGGCGTTGGATTCGCATCCCTTGGGCTATGAGTTCGAACCTGCCAGCCGAAGATTCTTCCTGTGTGGTGGACGTTAAGTCTATCTTGGTCGCAAAGTTCTCCATGTGGAGAGTAATATCACTTAAGGGTGCTGGGTCAGAGGTGATCGTTCTCTGTTTCAGATCTAAATTACGATCTGTGGATGAATGAATGAAATGCACGAATGAAGTCCACCCTGTAAAAAGGTTTAGTGACGTAATTGAGTTAGAAGTCAGATTTCTGCCCTCGGCTGTTCAGGGGTCATGCCCTCAGAAACTACTGCACCCCTCTTTCCGTTGTAAAATGAAAAGCGAGAACAACAACTGTAATATTTAATAAAAAGTAGCTAAAATAATTTTTTTTCTAATTACCTAAGTTGGAATTGATTTTTAAAAAAATTGTTTTTTACATTATTTGTTCTTGTTGTTGAGACATAAGCATTTTCTTTCTCGTATACCAAGAATTGTATTTACGATGATTCCACATTTCTCAATTTTTCTATATTATTCCTATCCTTTAACATGATTGATCATGCAGTTTTAACTTGAAATTGAAACCCTTTTAAAAAACAAATCCTTGATAAAATTTTGCAATAATAAGTCTTTATACATGTATATCCTTAAGTGAAAGAAACAATTATAAAACGAATTAAAAATTAGCAATTATATTATATAAATATAATTGCTAATTAAATATATAATAAAATACAAAAAAGAAGAAAAATACTCTCTAAGCAAAAATATAATGCAAAAAGCAACGAACTTATAGAAATGAGCTGAAAATACACAGAATACAAATGAAGAATTCCATTTTATAGTTTCTAAAGAGATAAGCAAAAAGATCATAGAAATTTGATAGCATTTTTTATGAAACCTTATTGAGGTATGAACCCATTTCTCATCATAATGCATACATAGAATTAATATCGCACAGTCACGATCAATTTGCACTTTGAATTTCAGTTTTTCCCCAATAACCCAAATGCTTTCCATACATGTTCCATGGGACTAAAAAAGGATGAACAAGCAAATCATACTATTTGATAGATCCTTTTGCAGTTAAAATATTCGTCAACTCATGTCACATGATGACATGGGACATAATCATACATGATAGTAAAACAAATTTCAATACTACTATAGAAACTTCATATATGAGGCAATCTAATAATTCTATAATGCATACTGAGGCATATTTAAATAATTTGTGTATACATATATGATATTCTCCAACAGGTAAATTTGAATATTCTCTAACAACATTATGTCTGCATAAACTATATCACCACCTCTTCAAATGGTCAGTTTCTTAAATGCTAACTGAAGAATAGGGAAATCCGGTTTCGCTAAAAATGGACTGGTTTCTTAAAGCGAATGACTTTAAAAAATCTGTGCCGGTGGGAAGAGTACATTTTTCATCAGTAATTAATCCCTTTTACAGTTTCGCAACACATCTTATCTCTTTTCATTATGATTTAAATATTAAAAGGAAAATATCTAACTGGTCTACAGGCAAACAACATCAATCAATATGCTAATGAGCAATATTTGTAACTTTATGATTTTTTCTAATTTAATTAAGATATTTTCACGGGTAAAACTGTTCAAGCCTTTTCTTTCATTGATATTATTTATTATACCAAGATAAAATTTTACTGCTAAGACATAATAAATAAATCTCTTTTTTTCACATTGCTCCTTTTCACGTAACATTCTCGTGTGACTTCCAATCAAGTGGTTCAAAATATTTTTTTAATATTTCTTTCTTTAAATCTCCTTCTATTATCTGCCATCTTGTTCACCAACTTATAGAAAATTCGTAATTGAATAATTTATTGTTCTGATTTGGGTCCCAGGACACTTCAATTACAACCTGAAGGAACGAAAGGTGAATTATATCACAACATCCATCACAGCGTTTCGCTTAGATTGCATTGGAATATGTCGTTTTCCACATCAAATAAAATTCAAATTAAAAATCAGACCAAATTTTAGATTTTGTATACATTTTGAAAAATGCAGAGAAATTCTAAATACAAATGCCATCTTCAAATCAAATATATGAACAAAAGGGAGATATTATTTGTGCAGAAACTTTCAGTAAAATATTAATAACACCAGACCTTTTAAATAAAATTACAAATTATTAAATGTATAGTAAATATAAGAACCCAATCTGCAATTAACTTAAAGAAATTAATTATTTAGATCATTACTTCATTGTTTTATATATTCAGACATTTAACGCTTTTTCCGTAATCAGTTGAGTTTGAAGACCTTGATATTCAAATAAATCATTAAGGGGACAGTGAAATTTGAAACAAGCAAAAATCGACGAAAACGTACAATTTTATTTTATCGTTTCGTGATAAAAAATTATGTTCACGAAAATAGTGTTATAGAATGTATTGCTCAGTAAAATAAAAATTTAAAGGGTTAAAAGGAAACAGTATATCTTAATAATTTTTCTCAAAAGGATACTGTAATTAGTTTTAAACCCTTAACCAGTTTATTTTCCTTACTATCTAATAAGATGACACCTTCTATTTTGGGAATATTTTCTTATCTTGATTCAAATGGAAATCCATGGAATACTTGGCTTATCTACGTATTCGAAGTCATTTTGCTGTTGAATTATAATTGTTATGAATGATTTATTTTTTGTTTACAACTATCAAAATTCGATAAATCGATGCACGTACGGCGTACAAGCAAACTGGTTAAGGGGTTAAATATCTTTGAAATGTTTTCAGTGTCTTAATTTTTAAAGAAATTAAACAGAATTGATAATAAAGATTTCAGGTAAATATTAAAATAAAATGTTAGGCATTTTATGTTTCGAGATTTTTTAGCCTGTTAAAAGTCAATTTTAATTCACAAAAGCATAAAATTCCTATGAAAATTCAGTAAGTGGGCATAAAAGTATTTCTAAAAAATTAGCAATTTAATTGAAATTACAAAATTTTTACGAAGTTATGTTCCAAATAAATTTAGATTGGACAGTAAGAAAAAAAAATTAAGAAGTTAAATAGTGTGGAATATTTTGAAATTTTTAACAACTGCACATCTTTTAAATTTTTAAAAAATAATGTTTCATTTAAAAATGTTTTAAAGAAATTTGAAGTATTTATATTTTAATACATATGCCTAAAAAATACTTACCTATGACTGAATCATTCTCAAAAATGTCTAATAAATTATACTATATCCATAACAAAATATTTGAAAAAATATTAAATTCAAAATTAATTTTTTTTACATTTATTAGATAAAATATTTGTGAATGGTAAATGAAAGCCTTTGGAGCTAAATCTCAAGCAAATATGATGAAGCAAATATGATTATTAAAGCAAATATGATGAGGTGAAAATATTCCTTTGAACGGAATACTTTATCATGCATAGCTTTTTAAAATCATCTTTTTATATAATATTGAAATTTTTTGCATCCCACATAAAGCTCAACTCGCTTGAGTTTTACTCCCACCCAACTGAAATAAAAACAAACGTAACAAAAAATCCCGTTTGAAAATTTTTTGAAAGACTAGGTTACTCATATATTGGCTAACAAGTAATATAAAAAACAAATTTTTTAATCAATTCTTACTTTGGATATTAGGAAAATTTTAATTTTAGTTACTTTTTATATAATAATTTTAATTGTTGTAATACTGCTCCGCTTTACAACGGAAGGAGGGGTGCAGTAGCTTCTGTTGGTATGGACCCTTGAGCCCCCGAATAAAGATACCTTTAGCTCAGTACCCCCAATGGCATAACTCTCGACATGGAGAACTTAGTATCCAGGTTCGAACTCTCAGCACAAAGGATACGAATTCAACGCCCTACCAACCAGGCTATCCCGATCTAACAATTATAACTACTATAAAAATCTACTATAAAGGCGAGACAATTAGTTTTTAATTAATAAATAAAAAATTAATGAATTAATATTTGAAAAAAAACCGATCATAACATCTAATGTCATGCTACATGTTTATAAAAGTTTACTTGAACTTGATTGGATGAATAAAAAGTATTTTATTAACGATTGAAAATTTGAACAAGATATATATATATGTAGGGAGAGTATGAGCTAATAACAGGAATTGAAAGTAATATATATTGAAACAACTAAGTCAAAATTATAATTCTTCAAAAAAATTCTTCAGATATTTTTAAGTTCAGCAGAGGTTACTAAAGTAATCCTAATAATTTGAATTCTTTAACATGACATTAACAAATTGTTTGTAGTCTCTTCAAATTTTTTTCATGAGAAATCATTATAAAATCATTTCTCACGCTGAATCGAAGCATAAAGCTTGATTATTTATTTAATAATGCACATCAAAGTTTTTCCTATCGCAAAGCAGTGTTTATGAATTGGATTTGGCATTTTTTCATTTTAAAAATAATTACGCTTCTTAATTAATGAGCTTGATTTTAATTTTCCGGTTTTATGAACTTAGAATTTCTTTCATTCAATTTCCGAAAGTGCAGAGGAATCTATTCCATAACCTTATATGAGGAAGGTTTACAGATGGCTTGTGTAATTCACCCTTCTTTGCATGATGATGGAAATTTCCATCACAATATTTAGTGAATAAAAAATTTTACTGAAAACTGGTGTGCTCTAAATTGGTTGTTGTTATAACTTTTATCATGACTATTGCATAATAAGGAATTAGCTTTGAAAAAAAAATCATATGTCACAATCATTATAACAATCATTTAAAATTGTAATTCCACTGTTGTTATAGCTGGAAGAATCGTGTAACTTCTTGAATAATTTTATAACTAATCTGAGATTTTATTTGTTAATAAAAGCGATAATGAGTGGAAAAAAGTTTTTTTGCGTTTCTGTTTTTTTTATTCAATTTATATCGAATACCTCCCAAATAATCATCCCAAAAACATGTGACGGAAATTTACATCACTCTGCAGTTGCTTCAATTCTAATGTACGTTGAAAATTGTTTTGATATTTGTTTATTTTACATTATTTTAGTAGAGAAATTTAGAAAAGAGGGACGTTGAAGATTGGCCAAAAGTAGGTGGCTTACCCCGGTGCAAATACCCTAAATACGAAGGGTATTCTACTATTTCATGCAGTAAATGTGGAATTAATTAATATTGAAAAAAGAATAATAATTGTTTTTTTTAACTATCATCAGGTATAAAAATGATATATTATATATATATATATATATATATATATAGAATTAAATATATATATATATATATATATATATATATATATAATTTCGAACTGAGCTTAACATGCAAATTAACACGATGATGGATAATTCTATTAATCCAATTTTTAATTATTTCATATTATATATTTATGGATTTTTTAAAAACATTTTTACTTTAATCTAAAGCATGAATTATATCACTAATTTATTTCTCAAAAAAAAATGCAAAGAAGGGTTAAGCCAATGACGCAACCAAGAATCTTTTCTTTTTTTTTTATTAAATAAAAGTTATTCGATAGGTTTTACCCACTTAATCTTTTATCTCAGAAAAAATATTTTCCAGATATAAAGAAACACTCCATTCTTTGTCTGCTTAGAATGTGACACTATTTCAAACGAGTTACATCATATGCTTCGAAAAAAATTTCATGATGAATCAAAGTATAAAATGTTCTAATTTGCTAAATGATGTATCGCATTTTTATCCTCTTTTATATTAACAAATTATTTCTGAATCGAAATAAATGCTTCCTTTCTTTAAAAAAATTATTTTAGACCAGCTCTTATATTTTAAATTCCCCTCTTTATTTAAAATAAATAAATAAATATTTTTCTTAAAAGAGAGGAAATATCGCATTTTAAAATCGAAATCCCTTTTCAGAAATCAACCGTTTAATCTATTAACTCTGAAGAATCGTTGGGTACGTCATTGAAATGTGAAATCCGCTTCCGACATCAGGTGCCAAGAAAACCGTGACTGTCGGAGAAACTTGCCGCCGAAAGCGCCATCTGGGTAGATGTATCTCAACTTCAAAGGAGGGGAGTCTCCCTACCTTTCCCTTTTCACATCAAATGAAGTGATCAAGAAAAATGGGGAAAGGCAACTGACGAGGAAACTGATTCTTTTGATTTTCTACCTTAATAAAGATAGGGGGATGGAAAAAACAACGTTTTATTTTCTGATTCAACAACTATATTTTTTTAGAGAAATGCGAGTTGTGACTGGATTTTTTTTAAAAAAAATCATTTTTATTTATTGCATATTCGATATTATTAATTTGAAGGTATTTTTTTCTTATATTTCTACATCAACATTCCCCAGAACGCATCAACACTTCAACTAATTTCGATTCCCCCTGTTCATCTTCATATCTACATCTACAATCTAGATGGTTGCGATATTATTTCACCCCCCCCCCTTTATGAGCCTTGTTAAAACCTTTTTGCGGGAGAAGTTTTGTTTATTGCCAAACATTTATTATTTTATCACTCATCTACTCTGTTATTCATTTATTTTCTGTGAAACACTTACTTAGCGTTGAATTTGCTTATTATAGTGCCTTTGAACCTATTCCAATTTTTCTCTTCTGCATAACGACAAAATTTCATGATTTGTCTTAATTTTATATTTGTTTATAATTAGGAATAAAAATTCATAAATAATCAGAAAAAAATATTTATAAGGTTTAAAACGCTGATAATAATAGATATGTATATTTATGATAGTATATAAAGGCTTGTATGTAATCAGAAAAAAAATAATAATCCATTGAGTTAAAAACTGAAATAAAATTCAAATGGAGTTCTACATGGATAATTCTGGTTGTATGCTAGAGATCACTTTACCCATCAATCGTTAATTTAATCACGTCATTAATAAGAGCACATAACCAGCATTTTATCAGGCTTTGGAGAATTCATTCCCAAAGCCATGATACTCTTGATAATAGTCTTGTTTTCTTCACTGACTAGTGAAAATTTTGATTATGGCATTTTTTTTTGTAGAAGAAGAGTAATCTCTACGACCCAAAACAGAGATATCTAGAGGACGGGGCACCATGTCTTATATTTGAAGACATACCTTATAATTTAGATTGTTTTGAATATTTGACCTGATTTTTTTCGTGTAAGTAGATGATACCATTACTCAACTACTCATTTCATGTTCACGATATGTCTCGACAATTTTACGTTGGATTTCACATGCAGAAATAATCTTAGATAATAAGAAGTGTACTATACCTCTAAGAATAATGACAATATTGCATTTTCAAGATGTGCCTCGACGATTTTAAGGTGGGTTTCACATGCAGAAATAATTTAGCTTATAAGAAGAGTATTATGCTTCGAAGAATAATGATGATTTTCAATAAGTCTAGGTATTCCAATGGGCTATAATGCATCTTCAGTTCCAAGAATTTAGTCAACAAATATGCTGGGATGATTTGTTGTGCTGTAAAAAAAAGAAAGTTTCGCTTCAGATTTATTTGATTTGAAGTATTATTTCTTGTTAGAATTATTTCTGACCAACCATTCTAGTAAAGTATGTATGCTCTGTACAGTTTTTGGTATTCCTTATTCCCAGGTTAATAAGCATATAACTTCTTATAGACATTCAATCCATAAATTATTTATAAACCACTCGTTTAAAAATATCTTTTAAAAATTGGGTTTAATAGTCCTATTTAAAAGAAATCATTTTTCAATACAAAAATCGTAAAATAAAAGAAGTTATCGTTTAAAAATTTTTTGGAAAATTTAAGGAATAAAGATGTTTGAATGATAATACTTTAGTAAGTTCAATCAGAGACCCTAAAGTATATACCATTTGAGAATCATTTCTTCAAACCAGATAAAGGAGGAAATTTTTGCAATTTTTAAAAAACATTTTCTAAAAATAAGTAGGCAATATTTTGTAGTTTTTGAACGATATTTGTACCCATTTCTTATAAAATGGATCTATCATCTTACTTTTTCCGTCACAAATTATTCTTATAAGAGACATGGGTATTAAAGAATGTGTTTAAAATGATCAGCGTTTCGTTTCAGAAAAATTAGAAAATGATTGATGGAAATACGTTGATGATAACGTTGGAAATACTCCTTGTGTCTCGATTAGATATCTGCCTTAAGATACAGTTTTAGTCGGTTGGAAATGTGATATTTAAACTTATTTTTATCCAGTGCACTGAAAGATAAAACTGAACTGGAGTCTTAAAAATTTATCTCCATAACTTCAGTCTGTCATTTGTCGAATGTTCGTGCTTTAGTAACAGCTCGAAATATAGATTTAAAAATGCCATGCACCACTCAACATCAATTCACAAAAGTTTCTTTTGATTTTCTTGCTGAGGTTTGTGAATTGTTGATTCTTTATTTATTACTACTCAATATTATTTAGAATATGCTAATACCCCCCCTAAATTAGTATATTTTATATTTGCCTCAAATGTTTTGTATCTTGTTCAAATTACTGAGTTAAATTCTTCCTCTACTTCTACTAGATGTTTCCACATATTGTTTGCCCATGGATTCTAAAACCTTCAACGCCTTTGCGCATGCGTTAGGCCGGGTTTAATTCTTCAAAATAGGGGTGAGAGGAAAGATGAAAGGATATGGATACATTTAACAATAAAGTAAACTGAGATTACTTGCGGACAAAATTAAAATAAAATATCAGAAACGACACGATATTTATACACACGTGGGAAAAAATTGAACGAAAAAGTATCTAATAGGGCAAAAATCAAGGTCAAAGAATGACGAAGAATTCCAGGAATGCGCTCATCCTTCCGCGTCTCACCCCTTAGTGAGATATAATCGTCGGAAAGCGGAAGTCTCAGAATAATGAAATGAACAGTATACGGGGGGCAGCGTGTTATCTTAACTCGACCTTTATTTTCATATTTGTCGGGGATAATCACGCTCGGCTCTTTCCCAAACATCTTTAAAAATCTTTAATTATTCATATTAAAGAAAGTAAAAAATCAATTTTGAAAGTAAAACAATCAATTTTATCAAATTTACGAACTCTTTCCCATTTCTTGAAGTTATTTTCAATAAAAATTTACATGTATCGTATTATATGTCTTCTATAAGATAAAAATTGGCTGAGACATTTCATCTTACAATTTGAGCTGTCTTTGTTTACGAGAGTTGCAATGCAAGGTTGAATTTGTAGAATGAATAAATCAAATTAAGTAAAATCGATACCATAATACAAATGGCAAATACAAAATACAAACGGCATACAGGCCTATAACATGCGTGCAAATCCTGATTATAAAAGATCAGTGCCGCACATTCCGCAAACCACATACAATTAATGTTTGAATTTTAATATGAAATATATTTGCCAATTTTTGCACCACAGAAATCAAACTTTTGTGTTTTATTAATTAGGATACGTGCATACATTTACTAAATATGTCTGTAGAAAACTGCGGACAGTATAGGAAATTAGATTCTATAATATTTATAAGATTTTTTTTTATTTCAAAAGTACCATAACATGAATGTTTACTTTATTTGTGTTTCTGGAAGTATATGTGTGTGATTCTGGGTTGGGTGAAGATAACAGTTGCATTCTGTATTATTATTATACATTTCCTTCTCATATTTTTTATATGTTTTAGCGCTTTTATTTGAAAATTCAATGAAACTGTAAACATCAATAATATTTCAAAAAAATTTGTTAGAAAAATAAATTTCCAAAAGTTCTAAATGCTTAAATGTAATAAAAATTTGATGGATAGAGTATTTATAAATGACTTTCCTCTTTTAAAGAGTTTTTAAAACTGTTAATTAAAATGCTTATTTAAATATTATACCAAGTTCAACAATTTTGATTAAGAAACAAACATTATTATTTCACCATCAAACATTATAAATATAATTAGAGATAAAATATACATTGGGAATCAAAGTATTCATTGGAAAAAGAGCATTAAAAGCCTCAAAATTTAGAAATTAAACAAAGATTATTATTTTTTTTTCATTTTCTCTGTGCCCTATTCTTTGACAACACTTAAAATGATCTATGCAAAGATATTAATTTAGGAAGCTTCTCAACGTAAATAGGAAAATTAACTATGACCTGAGCAGAAAATTCTGCAGTTGGCGGTTTAAATATTTCTAATTAATAATTTCCGCAGGTGGTGAGTTAGGTATTAATTGCTTAGCAAAAGGTTTTATCGTATTGCAATAAACAAAAATAATTATTTAGATATTATCTTACAAAATTATCATTTTCATTAATTTCAGTTGAAGATTTTATCAGAATTTGAGCCAATAAATTAATTTGACTTCATTTAAATAAATTAATTTTATTCATTGTCCTCATTTTTACGAAATATATTCATGTTATGCTACACAGTAATTTTTAAGAAAATTACATAGAAATGAAGAAAATGCATCTTTCTTTATTAAATATCTTGCATTCTATTAAAATATCTAAATCATTGCTTAATAAATTTAACATAAAACATTTCAAAAAAGTTTCAAAAGGTTAATTTCAATCATTTAAGTTAAAATTATTACTAGTACATAACAATTAAAAGAATTCTTCTGATATCAAACTCTACTCATAAATTTTGAAAGAAATTACATGTGAATACAGTATAATTCAAATATTAATCAAAGCCTAATTTGTTTTATCCTTATAACTTGGAAAATTTACAGACCGTTTTAAAAGCTTGAATACAGCGTCATCTGTGTAAAATATTTAAAAAAAATTATGTAATTAGTGTAAATTATGATAAAAAGGGACTGAATGCGTGAATGTTAGCATTTTACTCTATCATTGTTTAAACAAACGTTTGTGCCTGAAATTTGAGTAAATAAACTCTGGACGATGAAAATGAGCATCTTGTAGATATATTTGTGAAAATTTAATTAGAATTCAAATGAACTAACCTGTAGGTGAAATGCTGTTCCCCCCTTTTTTATTTCTAAAACTATTATTGTAAAAAATTATTCTCACATTATCTGAAAATTAAAAAAAAAAACTATCATTACAAAGATATCAGTTATAATGTCATATAACATTTTCTCTCAATTTTTCAGAAGATCTTCATTATAAATTACAAAGATAATTTTCATTGCTACAATATGTCTCTAACTTCCTTTTATCTCTATATCAATCTCCTAATATTTAATTCGTGTATTCTTCTCTTGTTCAAGTTATCAATATGATGTTTACTTTTGCATACAGAGAACGTTTCACTTCAAATCATTCATATTATTTGCTTGAAGTAACTACAATTAAGATTTAACTTCAGAAATAAGAAATGATGAAATATTTGTAGTGTTTGTCTATTTAATGACTTATTATATTTGAAAGTATAAAGCTATATATTTTATAGTTTCAGTTGTTTCAAGTATCGTATTCTTAAATATAATACTTTCATTTTTTATCAGTAAACAAAGCTACTTCTAATAATAGTTAAATCATGGAAAATATTTTTCTCGCATACACTTTGTGTACTGAAAGATTTTTCCTTCATTTATTAGAGTTTCGTTTTATCTTTTTCGCCTTTTCAATTCAGCTAAAATTTTAATATCACAAATCCTTAGAAAGATAACGGAAATATCATAGTGACTAGAGCAGGTAGAAGATTTCTTAAAAGGTTGTTTAAGGTATATTCAAATTTGAAGCTTTAAAAGTACTTTATTGACGGAATCATGTAAACGAAGCTTCGCAAGAAAGATTATTTGAAACGAAATGTATCAAATTCTTGGAATATGAGGTGTATATATTCTTGGAATATGAGGTGGACAAATGATTTGTAGTTCATGTTAAAAACAAAATCTTTGGCAATGTATTTATAAAAACGTTGAAATAAAAGTTTTTATTATTAAATAACTCCTAAATTTTCTGTAACTGATCAGTTTGCTAAATATATTGATCTCTGCTTAAGAAGGTAGTTTAACCACTTAATCGGTTTGCCCGTACGCCGTACGTGCATCGATTTATGGAATTTTGATAGCTGTAAACAAAAAATAAATCATTCATAACAATTATAATTCAATAGTAAAATGACTTCGAATACGTTGATATGCCAAGTATTCCATGGATTTCCCTTTTAATCAAAATAAGAAAATATTCCCAAAATAGAAGGTGTCACCTTATTAGATAGTAAGGAAAATAAACCAGTTAAGGGGTTAATAATACCTTGCTTCTATCATGCATTAAGGTTTCCTACTAGGTAGTAAAAATGCTTTTCAAAGAAAAATTTGAAATTTTTTATGACCTGAAAATAAGGTCTTAACTTCGTAGATTCTAAAGCACACTCTGTTTTTAATATATGTAAGATCAAACTATGCATATAGAAATTTCAATAGTACACAACAAATGAAAATGAAATCAGAGATAGTAGTTGCTTAACCGAAAATGGGTGATTTATTTTATTTTTTCTGTAATATTCTCCAAAATAATATATTATATGTTTATATTAACTCTCTACCTACTTTTTGGCATTTCTGTAGAAACAGCATGAAAACTACATTTGTTTCCAGCACATTTGGATGAACTAATTCACAAGTACAATACATAAACGCATTTTCTGAAGAATGACTATGTCTTTGTGATTGATTCACGGGAAACATGATATTTCAAAATTAATTCAATAAAATTATATGAAATTTGGTATGCACGTACTAAAAACTTGGAGGGTAGGATAGACCATGGTTTTTAAGATAATTTCATTTAGACAGACACATTTTGATAAAAAATTATTAACGGCACTTTAAATCCTCAAAAAAATTTTAGTTATTAAAATATCTTGTAATTTATCTTGTAGTCTGCTACATTTTATATAGTTTAACTTATATATTGGGGGAATAAAAATTAAAAATTTAGATTTTTCATTAACTTAAAATCTTTTTTTCCTAACATTGAAAATTTTCCTAAACTTTCAATTAATACGCCATGTTTTTTTTTAAAAAATTAAAAAAGAGTATATTTTTTCTTCTAATGATGATATTTCAAGTTTGTTTGACCTATTGGGGACAATAAATTTTTTTATGAATCATGTTTTTAAAAAATTCCTCTCCAAACCAATTCGCATACCTTAATTAATTAAAAACTCTGATTAATCAATTTATTAATTAAAGGGTCTAAAATGAACTTTTTAACTGCTGAAAAGAAGTTGTTATCTCTAAGAGCGCTAAAAAGATAAGTAGTTAAAATACACATGATTGTAAAGTGGAATGAAAAATGTGTAAGTCATCACGAGTGATACTAACTCGTCTCTTGTTCTAAAGTAGGATGCTAAGATGTCAAGGAATTTTAAGAAAAAATGTGCTTCTGAAACTGCTACTTTTCACTAATGCATTGTTATGAGAACGGTTGTCTCTTTAATGTGAGAATGGAACAAAGTGAGAATGTCACATATCGTTGAGAGGGCTATTCGGTAATGAAAATGAAAATTTGCACTGTTAAAACTACACCTGTTAAGATTTTAAATGAAAATAAATAGAATATATATAGAGTTGGCATATGTCAAAATCAAAAGTATTTGTTTTAAAATCAGAACTAATTAAGCCGTAGTATAAGAAGACAATTTTGAAATAAAGCTCTTTAGTTATTTTCGAGAGATTAAAAAATACTTTACAGGATTCTAATATTCCATTCAAATGCTTAATTCAATTCAATTTCTTAATTTAATTTGACAATTTTCGAGAAAAAGGACATAGAAGAATTAATGTAGATAAGTATGAAATTTGCTACACAGAAATTTGTCAAACGAATTTCCGTGGAAATTTTCAGTTTTTATAATAAATACACGATTATTTTTATTTTTGTAAAAATAAAAGTTTAAGCAAATATTCTTTATATGATATAAAGGTTTATATATTTGTTTGGAAATTGAAAATTTTAACTACAGAAAAATTTATGTTTTTGATATTAATTATATAGCAAGTAGAAGGTAACAAATTTAATTTCTCCAACAATTACAAAATTAGATTAATAGACAAAAAAGTATAAAGGGGAAAAACTTGATAATTTTTATGTTTTATTTTAAGGTGTAAAATGTAGATGAAAAGAAACGTAACATTTTAAAATGTTGTTGTCTTATAGAAATAAATTTGTGAGTTTCGTATTTAATAAGTAGAGATATCAACATTTATTGAAATCTGTTTATATAGAAATGCTTTATAAAGTCTAATTAATCATATTGTTATATAAGGTTTTAAAATTAGTAGAAAGAATGTACCAAATCCTTTCATGAAGTTTTTCAGTTGACGATTGGGGATATATAAAATATGTTAAAATCCATTGGTGCCGTCACAATCTTTTAATACTATTCTGAACTATTATTATTATTACTATGAATTTCCTTAACTGAAAATAAAGGTTAAAAATACTAAGATAATGATTTCTGTAAATGTTTTTAAAACCAATTTCAACTATAAAAATACCAATAATTTTTGAAATTATTTGATAATTAATTTCATTAAATCTGATTTTATATGGTTCATATTTTTTTTTAAAAATTCTATTTCACTAATCGGAATACTTTTAACAGATGGATGATAAAGTTTTGTTTTAGTCACGTTTTTAAACTCTTTAAATTAGCAGAGTAAGTATATTAGTTTGAAATATGAGTTTTTCCTTTATGCAAATTGGTATAAAGATTACGGAAGATAAAAGTTATTTTTCGCCATTTATGTTTTTAAGTGCATTAAACTACGGCTTGTAGCATTTAATAACTTTACATTTTCTGTGAAAGGCCATATTGTATTGTTTTTGTTATATATCAATGATTTTTGAGTGAAATATGTCATATTATAAAAGTCACGGAAATCGAGATGAAAATAATAATAAAATCCTTAAAAAATAGAAAACGGAAAGTGACAACAATTAAAATCTAAATTCGTTACTTTTCTAAGGTAACTTTAATTAGATACTGAATTATTGGACACTTAATTTCAGAATATTGAATTAAAAACAATCCAAAAAATTTCATATCATCAGAAAAGTAAATAAAGTTTGTATATATTTCCAAATACTATAATACTTTTTTTAAAATAAAGAGACTGTAATTAAATATCATTGTAAGTAAAAAAAATTGAAACTCAAAATAGTAAATAGCTCAAACATTATAATAAAATACAATAATAAAAATACACAAAGTAATTAATATATAAAAGTGTTTTCAAAAAATTAAATATATTCAGTAAATAGCTTTAAGAAGTATTATAAAATGAGCATTATAATGCAAAATAAATAGTTTTAGCCCCGCATAGTTGTTGATTTTTAATTGAATAGTAATTGATTTTAAACAATGAATATTTAATAATTTATAAGATAAAAGCAAAAATTGAAAGCAGAAAGCTGATGTGAACTTATTTTTTTTAAAATTAAATTATCTGTATTTTATATTAACAGCGTTTCTAACGTTTATGAATTTTTTCCTTAGAACTAAAAAATTATAAGTAAAAATTATTGGTAAGATGTAAGCATAATTTATGGAAATTTTTTTGATAGGTGCTATTCTGTTCTTTGAATAGTTTAAGCTTCGAAGCTAAAAGTTCAAGAGAGTCACATTTCTTCTTAAACAAGAATTAAGAAGAGAGCCAGAAATTTATAAGGCATATTTAAACTGGATTATAAAATAATAAATGTAAATTCTTTCGTACTAAAAATAAATAAAGGCATTAGAACTTCGATTATATGCAAGATCTTAAAATACTGAGTTGCTATTTTCATTACGAGATATGAGTTACCTGTATAACTACGTAGAATAGTAGAATAAATAAAATTCTTTATAAATGAATAAATAAAGTCATCTTCTATATTTATATAATGATAACGGACTATCCTTAGTTATATTCAAGTTATAATATCAAAATTTTTATATCATTTTTAGTCTTGTTTCATTACATAGTATTAATGCTTCATTTGTTAAAATTATAATAGGATTAAGTAGCAAATCATTCTTGTGTTTTAATTAAAATTGTTCAATATTATCTGGAACAGGATTGCATTTGATGCATTTTGATGATTTTGATGCATTTTCAGATAATTAATCAGAATGCCAAGCAGAAAAAACAGGGCACTTTCTTTCTTACATTTAAACAAGGCATTTGAATTTTTGAAGTTGCTAGCGAGATTTGTGCTATGTACAGAGAAGACGCAATTTCTCATGTAGTTTTCACACTTCCAAATAAATAAACAATTAAATAGAACGCTATTGAATCGCCATAATCAAAGGACCGGAGGAGTTTAAAAAAAATTCAAAAATTTAAAATGAAATATCTTTAAAATACTCGGGAAATATTCCTTAACAAATCAGGAAGTATTTACCTGACAAATTTTGAACTAGGGAAAAATATCCTTGGAAATATAAAAATCATTTTAATTTTAATGAAGAAATTTCTAATCTATTGAATTCCTTAAATGATGACACTAATCAACCAGCCATCTTTCAAAAGTAATAATTATGCAGTTGGGAATTCAAATGCAAGACAAAAAGGATGAGATAATGATATTCTCTAGTAATTAATATATAATTAATTTTCATTAATTGAATTGAAATAAATGTTAAAATTGCATAATGACTTAATGGATTGTATAATTTTATAGGGAATTTATGGATTAATTTATGCAACAAGCTTATTTCATTTAACTTGAAATTACTGAATTTTTCTTGGATTATTTAACATTTAAATTGGTTTATTTAACATTAAACATGTATTTCTTCATCAAATATTATATTCACTAATAGTCATTATAGTTGAATGAGCTACAATTATTATATGCAATCATAATTAAATCGATTAAATACTTGTTTAAATAGTAATAACCATAATCATTATTAACTTTAAATTATTAAAGAAAAAGACTTGTTAGTAGAGTAATAATAAATGATGATGAAAAATTTTCAGAACTTTTAGAGTGAAATTTATTCGAATTTATTTATTTCAATAGTTTTATTAGTTGAATTTCAGCAGCATCAAATTATATTTTATTCAAAAACAGGCGATAATTATATAAAAAAGGACAAAGGGATTAGGCTTTTTGATAATTCGTAAATTTAAAAATTAAAATATTTTATTGCCTTTTTGTTAATTTTGCACAGATTTAAGTTTTTATTTTATTTTATTTTTATTTTTTTAATTTGTTAGAAATTTATTTCATAATTTATTTCATCTAATAGATAAAATTTTCTAATGCATGATATATTTAATATGTGAAAAAATTTTCCTTCAATTTTTTTACCTTGTATTTGAGGATAATACTTTGAACGAATTGGTTAAATATAAAGAATATATTAAGGTTTTACATAACTGATTTTAAATATTATATTATATATATATATATCCGAATTCCAATCCAAAAATGTATCCATTTTTCAACTTCTGAAAATATCCTTTTTGGTATGGCAAGTAATTTAATCAAAACATAGTTACTGAAATTCTTCTTCTGAATTTATATTCTTTCAAACTGAATTTTCTAAAATAGACTTTTATTTGTTTACAAGTTTAGAATACTTTTTTCAGTTTATAAATATTATGCTAATATTTTGTCGAATAATATAGTACAGGGCTCTACATATAAATTTATTTCGGTTGATTCAATAACAGCAATTAAATTTTTTTCATCTGTATTCCAATGTAATATGGACTGTTTTAAAGAACACGGCACATGCATTTTTCTTCCTAAATAATTCTTTAAACAATTTCAGGAACAACTTTTTACTACATGAGTGGCACATGGAGCTAACAAAAAATTATCAAATTTGAAATTTTTAAAATCAAATTTGAATTTTTTTATCAAATTTGAAATTTTTAAAATCAAATTTGAATATTTAAAACCAAGTTTATTAAAAAAAATATCAAATTTGAAATTTTTAAAATCAAATTCATAAAAAATATATCAAATTTGAAAGGATACATCTTAGAAATCATACAACTTAAGAATCGATATAATGAGAAAAATCAAGATACTATTAAAGTAATTTTATAATTTAACGGGTTATTCAAAAACTCTGATGCATCTTTCTACTATTGTCTATTTAAGGATGCATAAAGGCTGTTTTATTCCATACTCTTGAAGGTAGCAATCATCCAAAACTGAACTCTGCATAAACAGCAAAGATTTTGGGATAGTTTTGGATTGCAAGCATGCACCATTTCATACGTTCCCATAGATTCTATATTTTTTTTCTTTATGAAGTTATGGTATTTCTAGACTGATAATCACATTTTTTGAATGTTAATCAACGAAAATTGTAAGTTAAAAACATTTTTATTATTACCTTGTACTTTTATTTCAAACTAAAATATTAAGTGTTTACAAGCAGTCAATTGATAAATTTTTGTAAATAAAGTAGTTTAGTTGTCATTAAAAGTTGTACCTTTATAAGGTAATCCTTTGTAAGTAAATTAGACGAGGTGCCATTAAAATTTGTATCTTTTCCCTAATCTTTATAAAATAGGCGAATTTCTTTTCAAATATTTTATTTGTCTATCTATCTACGTAAAAACAGTAAACTTTTTTGCAAATGAAATATAAAATTAAAGTTTATGCAAAGTATTTTATGATAAGAATTTTTTCAATTGTTGTAAAATGTTGAAAGAAACTAACGTGTGAAATGAAGTGAATTTGTAATATTTGAACTATTTTGCACGAATTTCTGATTTAATAAGCTATTATGAAATATCATGCAGACTTGAATGGATAATTCTTTTCAATTTGCCTTAAATTGCCATCCAATGTTAAATAATGGTTATAAGAAAAATCAGTCTAATTATTTAGGAATAAATGATATTTTAGAAAAAAAAATTACGAATTTGAAATAACTATTCTTATAGCAATTATCACTACTTTGGAGTAATAGTAATAAAATAACATTATTATGATGCGACGAAGAAACATAGATAATTTGTACTTCCAGATTTGAAAACATTTTCTTTTTTAGTGACCGGAAAAAAAATATTTTTCGAATATTACTAGTAATAACTACAAAGTCGTAACGAATTCCATGATATAAAATGCTTGGGAAATATAAGATTTTCCTATATAGTTCATGAGAATTGCTTTCTTCTGCTATGTATAAAATTTATATTTATAACCAAAGGAGATTTTATGTTTTGCAATTAAATTTCCAGAATAAAATGCATGTCTATTTTCGCTTTTATTTAGCACTGTACAAAAATTCTGTGATAAAGCGCGCGCGCGCACGTGTGTGTGTGTGTGTTACAATTATTTAACACCATAATTTTTTGAAAAATAAAATTTTTAAAGAATAAGTTTTATTTAAGATTAATGCCTTGTATAGTCAATATAAATTGTATAAATAAAGAATTAGCCCTTCATTGTGGACTGTATATTCTATGCGAAACAGTTATTCCTGTTTTTACAATTTGTTTTTGTGTAATTGCCAAACAAATTATTTTGTAAGTATTCATCTGGAAAACGGAAATCCAAATTCCAAATATTTATTTTCTGAGGGCAAAAATCATGTGTAAATTATTTTCCATATGAAATTAATATTTTTTTAAATCTAAAAATTGAAATTACGTTATTGATTTATTTTTCGGTATTTTACTCTTAATTGAGAGAAATGCAGTGATCTTTCTTCAAGGAAGGAATAGTTCGATCCTTAGGAATTTTTGATGAGAATCAAAATCAACTAACAAAAGATTTAATTTAGTCCTGCTTTTAAATGTGAAATAAAGAATTCATTTAAAGAATTCATATTGCAGTTATTTAAAGAAAATCTGAGCTTTCATCTCAAAATGTAGTTCTCTAATTAAAATCATCTTCTAAATAGATGTTTAGTAATAGTATGGTTGGCTTGCCTTTTCTTTTACAAAAAACTGTAAATAACAATAGATTTGAATTTCTTAAACACTTATAGATAAGTTCTGAAATTTATGAGCTCAAAAGAGCTGTTGCTTGGGCCTTTCAGAAAAAAAATATGAAGATATATATATACATCGATAAAATTATTCCTTTCTATACGCTTCTAAAATTTTAAGATTGTGTTGCTCTAAGAATTACATTTTCAGCTGATTATATTCAAATTATGAATAATATGAGCTGAAGTATAGAAATGATTGTTCAAAAATTGTTAAAGTTACATATCTTTTTCTTTCATTTTTAGATATCTTGATATATGACGAACAAATGGTATATGACGAAGACATAAGCTTTCATATTAGAAAAAAAAATCAGCATCTGCTTTTAGAATTTCGCATACTGTTATAACACGTTTCGAAATATACTTTAAAAAATCATCAATTATTTTGAATAATTTATTAATAAAACAAATTTATTGCACATTTTCATAAAACACCTGAGAAAAAAAATTAAATGATTATTTATTTTTCATTTATTATTGCAATTTAGTTATTATTTGCAAGCAGTAGTTTCAAAGAAAAATTTCATTTTTAAAAGGAAAAAGACAAAAAAGAAATCAAATGAAGATGATAATTTTAAGGAAAGTGAAGTCCATTAATATAACTAAGTTAAGTTATTAATAAAACAAATTTATTGTACATTTTCATTAACATACCCGAGAAAAGAATTAACATGATTATTTATTTTTCATTTATTATAGCAATTTAGGTATTATTTACAAACAGTAGTTTCAAAGAAAAATTTTATTCTGGAAAGGAAAAGGATAATAAAGAAATCAAGCGTAGACGATAATTTTACTGAAAGTCAAGTTCATAAATGAATTTTTTAATCGTATAGTCAACAAAGGAAAATCGAATTTCCCTTTCCGAATAATTTTCTTACTAAAAACTGTAAGAATCATGAATAATACGAAAATTAATGTATAAAAAGAAAATAAGTATAACAAATTTATGGGGAACTTTTAATAAAGTTATTAAATCAAGATTATTTGCTGATTTTATTTTGGGTGTCATATAAAGGAATGATTAAAAAAATGTAATTATTTATTTAGTCCTTAATTTTTAATTATTTTCTTTGCGATACAAATTATCGCAACACAGTGCAACTACCTTTGACATTAGAATAGACGAATTAAGTTTCGTACATGAAAGAAAAATCTCCCTATCACAATATTTTTTTATAAAAATCATTGCTTTTGATATACAATAAATGACATCCTTAATATTTTAGAATTAAAAAGATTTTCAAATTTCGTATACACTTTTCGTGTTCCTTCATTTATTGTTTAATATCTCAGAATTTATTATAGGAGTTTTAGCACCATTTACGGACAATACTTAAGGCGCTTTTTGAGGTAACTTTTCAAAACTTTCTATTGTTTAAAAATAATTACAAAATTGGCAAATTGAATTTACAAATAATACAACCTTCAAAATATGTTTCTAAAAATTATTGAATGATAGAAGTGTATTTAAAAAACATCCTAAACATGCATACATGTTGAACTAAATTATAATTCATTTTTTAAATATTAGTTATTTTTTAACTCTGATTAAAATACAGTTTAGGATGAAAATCTAAAAGAAATTTTAAATATCAAAACGAAGTAAGGAATGATAAATTTTTTCATTTTCTTTATCAAATTACTTTACAATATTACACAAATTTATAGAATCCTGTAGAATTTATGATCAATTTATGTGAAGATTTCTAAGAATCTAAGTCAATTCTAAAGCAAATATACGAAATAAATTTTATAATCGCAAAAAAATCAGAATACAATTTTTATATATTTGTCAAAATCTTTGTCTACTTCCTTTTTAGAAAAAAGTATAATTTAGTCAGAAGAAAAATTATTCACAATTATTCACCATTAAATAATTGAAATTTATTTATTAAAAATAAAATGAAGTTATAAAGTAAAAAATACATTTTCATCTAACATATTTAAAGTAAGAAATTTTTAATAACGAAATAGTAAAGGAGTTAGAGGATATGGAAATAGTCTTAAAGGCATTACAAATTCCTTTAAATATTAAAATAGCAATAGAAAGAAGATTTTCTGTTGAAATTTACTAAGTGCCGAGAAATGATTAAAAAATAAATTAATCTTTCAGTTTTCATTAGTTATGAGATTGAATATTAGCATTAATTCGTTAGTAAATGTAAATGACCCTAAAAATTATTTAATATGCCTTAAAAATTAAACATAATTTTTACTAAAAATCAATGAAAATCTTTCATCATTTTTATAAAGAAAAGATTATGAGTTCGAAATCAAAAACTGAATTTGAAGAAAACGCTACGAATATTTGAAATAACGACATTAATTTGAATAGGAGAAAAGTATATTTTTATTGCACAAATGATTAATATTTTATCCTATTTAGTTGATAGTAATGAAATAAACTCTTTTAAAAAATCACACCATTTAAAAAAAATAAAAGTTAAGATTACTTAATATAAAATTTAGAACTTATATAGAAAATTTATATTGTATAGAATATTAGAAGTGCTGATCAAATTAATGTTTTTATGATGAATTTTTTTAAAATTAAATTTCAAAAGACCTTTTCGTTTAAATTTATAAATAGTTCAACGTAAAAATGTATACAGTTAAAAAAATCAGTATAAATCATTAAAGCATAATACATAGAAAAAGTGTAGTCTTAAGGAATTTCAGAATCATGCAGTATTAAAGCGCACAAAAATGTATAAGGAGTTTTAAGAGGTTCTACTACTTATATCCGAAAAGAAGCCTCACCAATGAAATGTAAAATGAGCCAAACGAGTGATAAAGAGCGGCTCATTGCAACCCGGTTTGACAGAATGAAGAACTATCGTATGGCTTTAGAAAGATTTGAGAGAGGTGAGAGAAAAAAATTTTTTATTCGAGCGAGGAGGAAGGGGGATGATGCTCCCCTGAGATTCGGAAGAAAGGGGAGGGGGGCTTTTTCTGTCGTTTCTCTCCCAGAATCTAAGAAGAGGAAGCGAGCGATGGAGAGAGCTCTCTTTGTCTTCATTGGTCTTTTATGCGAATTAAGGAGATGCAATAGGAGCGACACTAATGAACACTGAGGCAGGGGGATGGAAAAAAGGGGAGAAATGAAGGGAGAGAGGGAAAAAAATGAAGAAGCAGAGCTCAAGTTGGAAACGTTAATCAATTTGGAATAGGGGAAAACTGAATATAGATATACATCTAAACGAAGAAGGAGCTAAAGAATCATGCAAAAGTAAGTAATTATTAGTCTCGGGGAAGAATTTGAAGCTCTTCTCTGAATTCTGGAAAAAGGAGAGGGAAAAAAATCTGCTTTCCTTCTTCTACTCAAACCAAGAATTATTTTATTATGATCCTATATTTTGTACTTTTTTTCTATCCAGAGTTTCATGTAAATAAGAGCACATTATGTTCATCTCTTCAACGAAATGGGTGGAGAGTTAGGAATAAATTTGAATTGATTCAGCTTCGCTCTTATATTATATCAATAAAGCGAGCTTTTTTTTCTGAGTTACCAATATTACGATCCTGTCAGTCGCTTTCGAGATGGTAAAAAAAAAGAGTTAGTCATTATCATAGGGCAGTTTCTCATTCCTCCTCTCATGATTCCAGATATTGGCATGTTCTCTGCGATTTGTTGACACATTCCACAGTTTGGAGATATTTGGTTTTTGTTATGCGAAAAACAATGCAGCTGTGAATTTTCATGCACTTTCATTATATTTTCTCGCATTTGTTGCTTTATTTCTATTTTGAAAAGCGCCTGTAAAAATTAATCTGGCTACCATTCAAGTCAAAAAGAGTGATCGTGCTAGAAAAAAACGAGGCCCATTCAAGTTTTCAATCATTCTTTCGCTTGGATCTCAGATTGTAATAATGATGTATCCTCTGCTTACTGATGTGAGTGGACATACAGATTTTTTGCGCTTATTTTATTTGTCTTCAATATTTCCGAATGCTTAAGGCAAAACAAATATATGTTGAAGGTTGTTTTGGTGTTTTATACTCAAAAATGAAACACGTCAGTATAACGAGTAAATTATTCTTTTTTAATACTAGTAAGCAACTTATCATTATCTATTTCCAAAAATGCCGAAACAAAATCTTCTCTGTCAGTTAGAAGTTTAATAACATGCATATGCAGATTTTGCAAATGAATTATTCTATTTCCGCAGAACTTCATATTTCACCATATCAACAGAATGTTCGAAATTCCGAGAATGAACAAAATCTTATTAAAACAAGCCTCAAAAATTGTCAAGAACTGTCTTTTCATATTTATTTTTAAGTGAGATTTTATCTGAAGTTTTCAAGCATCAAAGTAATTTCCAAAAGTTGTATGATTGAATGATTTTACATTCTAAGAACTATTGGAGAGGTTGCGACAAAAAAGCATTTAAATTTAAATGTAAGCGTCAAATATTTTTTTATCTGAATTGCCTAATTTTTTGCATTTGCTTGAGGAATATAATAAAGTAAGTGATACATCTACTCTAAAAAACTGAGAAATAGTGTTAATCTATTTCTTCTTTATTTAATAATTTAGTGATGGAACTATCAAATTAAATAAGAAATATAGAAACTTCACTTTTCAATTACTTTTGTTAAGAAACTATCAAATTAGATAAAAGAATTTTGGTGAGAAGAATTCCGAATCATTCTCCGTTCTTTTATCCAACTATAAATCAAAATTGTATTCTGTGCAATTCTGTTTATACATCTCATCGCTATTATCCAGATCCTTCAGATATTCCTAAATTTAAAGATATTAAACTATGTTGATTTTTTATCAAAATTTTAAATTAATTGAACTCAAACAAATACTTTTATTTATTCTATGAACATTTGAGTAGCTTACTCAGAATAATTATGACTATATATTTGATATATATGAGATCAATGTAACTCAAGTAAAGAAAATGGATTGATAATTACGGAATTAAGCATTAAATACATACGAGGTAATAAGTAAATACATACAAAGTAATAAGTAAATAATATGCATACGAAGAAGATAAAAATGAAAATAATAATAACTTTAAAAAACCTCTATCAATGATGATAAAAAGAATCTATAAATAAAAATATCAAGAGAATAAAAATGCTCACCAGGATTTAAATGAATTATTTTCTCGTTCAAATTATTAAATTTGAATAAGAAAATTATTTAATTTTGTTTATTTATGTGCAACTGATACGTG
This sequence comes from Argiope argentata, assembly GCA_026289955.1. Lineage (NCBI taxonomy): Eukaryota > Metazoa > Arthropoda > Arachnida > Araneae > Araneidae > Argiope > Argiope argentata. The sequence goes on along the minus strand of JAOUZG010016587.1, from coordinate 815,254 downwards.
AAATAAAATTTAATGTAAGTTTTAAACATTAAATAGATTAAATTCACGTATTTTATATCTATCATCTTATCAGTTAAATGTATTTTTGTTTAAATATGCCAAGAATAGAAAAGTATAAATATATATACCCTTAAATGAATTTTCTAACCATTTGCAGGGATTATGAGAATTATGCCATAGTTATTATGTTATCCCATGTATTTAAATCAGCGACATCTGTTGGTAAACATGAGAAATATCTATATAAACGACGATGGTTTTGGGTTTTACCAATTCCCTATTTCTATATTATTATCATTTTATAAGTTTTCCATTTAGTATTATTGAATTATTTAATATATAAAGACCCCAAACCTGGAACGTTCCAAATTGCATTTTCCACATTCAATGCTTTTTTGTTTGTTTGTTTGATTTGAAAAAATTTGCTGCTGAAACCCGTCAGACACTTAAAAACTTATCATGATAATGCTCCGTCATATCTAAATTGACGGTTTTGGTTTCATCGATTAAAGAGTGGTGTTTTCGATGTAAATGACAAAAAACGATCTGGAGGACCAAAAAAATCGAAGACAATCAATTTCAAGACTTATTGAACGAAAATGGGAAAAAGTTGTAGAAAATTATGAAAAATATTTTGATTGATGTATTGTATCAATTTTTCTCAATAGTCGAAAATTGATCAAAATACATGCAATCACTTAATATTAGTTTTCATTTGAGTAATTTTGATATAATAGATGATTAATTACCCATCTAATGGAGTTTTATTATTATGATTAGGTTATTTGAATTAGGCTATATTCACATTTAAAAACCTCTATTATAAAGACATTTTTAAAAATGCTTATTTTTTATAAGATCCTTCGAAGTAATGAATTCTAAATTATCAAAAGAATATCCACTAGCTTATACTTTGAGCAGAGTTAGAGCGAAACAAAATTTCCACGAGTTCATTCGTTTGAACCCTTTTTGCCCTGCAGATGCCCCTTTACCCCTCGTTGTATCGCTGGGAACAGGTACGGTAACAGTTATTGGCCCTTCTGCCCTTCCTGTTCAATTCCAAGTTTCTTAACCTTTGCTCCTCAACGGAGCCCCTCGGCGTTATTGAACACTTGAAAGGGTTGCCATATAGGAAAAGGATTATTATACGTGCCCTATAGCTATGCCTCCAATGCTTGAAGGGCCCCTCAAGGTAGGGGACCCTCTACTTTTGGGGTGCACTTGCTTACTATGAATGCCAGCAAAATGTCAACGATCGAGATAAAAATCACTTTGCTGACTTCCATAGCGAAAACTCAGTAGCGGATAAAAATTGAATCACAGAGGGAGTGGGTATTTTTTATTACTCAAATTGATTATGATGTTTAAGAAGTCAAATAAAATGTCACTGTATTTGTAAATTAATAATAAAAAATGCCCCTTTTTTAAAGACTTGTTAACAACGGCAATTTTATAATTAATTACCATGCCTTTCTTTGCTGTTAGAAATCAAATAAAATGATACATTTCAGATCTTTGTAAAATATTGGCAAACGTTGCACCATTACTAATTTATAGAATGACAAATTTCTTACTTTTAATTTTAGCACTTTTCTTGGGGCGACGGTTTTATTTCGCTTCAAAAACGTAGAAAAATATAAAGAAATTATTGTTACTCTAAAGTAATGATTCGAAAAACATTGAACTTGGGAAATATAGTCAGAAACGTTAAAGAAATAACAATGAATCATTAAATAGAATTATTTGACACCTCCATAAGAAATTAAGGATCATAATACAGTTGATTCAACACTTTCAATTGTGTGTTTGAATCAAGCAAATAAAAACAATGAACACTGCCCATAGTTAACAATCTACTGGCATCGCTTTCATTAAAATAATATCAAAAGAAATATCACAGAAAAATACTGAAATCGTCTCTGTATTCAAAAAAACAAGATTCTGCTTAAAGCATGTAGCACATGTGGAGTCAAACGTACGCAAAACTTTTTATTACATGCAAAAACAGATATGTATTTTTGCCGTTGTATTTAGAGAAATTCAGTTTTTGAAAAATGAAGAGAGGATTTCATATAAAAATTAAGTTAATTTCATAATTCTATACACTTTTATCAAGAAGTCCTTAGTATGTTTGAAAATAAAAGAAAAATTCAAATTCTTAAAGATTAAAATACCTAGATTTCGCAAATGAAAAATATTCTTGAAACACTTACAGGTATTTTTAACAACACATATCTGTAAATAGAAATAAATATATAAACATCTTCTTCTTACTACAGCAATGGAATTACAAAACACAGAAGAATTAATTTCAATCGAAGAATGTAATACATTTAATAAAAACTAATTTTATATTCAAATTATTTTTTTTTACTTTTTAATTTATAATAATACATTATTTTTATCAATTGAAGGAAATCTTTCATTTTTAATTTAATTAACACTGAAATAGTTTTTTTCATTACTCATAAAGCAATCAGGAGAGGACTAAAAATATTCTTTAAGACTTATATTTTTACTAACACGAAATATAGCAAGTTAAAAAAAAATCTTCAGTAAGAATTCATTATGAATGGCTTTCCATTCTTATAAATTTTAATGTGCTTTCTTTGTATGGACAAATATAAATTTTACGCTTTTTAAATTTTTTTATAGATCCATTATTATTTTTGCATTTTTTTTATAATATACTGAATTCCGTTATTGATTTCTTTTAATTACAAAGGATCACAATATGTAATAAAATAATATCTGCAAAATCTGTAATAAAATAATCTGCTAGGTAGATCTATTAAAGCTTTTATTTAATTATCAATTAATACTTTTTTTCCAAGATAAATTTTTCCTATTATTGTGGGATTTTTCCTTCTAACAATCTTTATTCAAATATCTTTTAAGAGAACTTTTGATGCTTCACCTTCATAAAAATGTAATTATAAAATATAAAGTTTTTAGGGGAATAAAAGGTAGTTTGTATAATTTTTTGTGTACAAAAAATTAATATGTTACTATATGGAGGAATTAAAGTATGAAATAGTTTTGAAACCTTTTTATGTATTTTTTTTACAATACAGGTAATTCTTATTAACAGTGTGCAATTTATAAATATTTCCTAATGTTTCAGTCCCCGATTATATTCGAATAATTAAGGGTTTTATTCATCACAAATGAAAAGATATTTGCTTGCATCTATGATGAATATTTTGAAATTCATTATTGAATTTTGTAAGTCAGAAAGACAATCCAACATTCATGTTTCAAGTTCAAATAATGAAAATATCAAGAATTTTCTTAATTATTTTCTGTAACTTTTATAATTTTTTTTATTTTATAGAATGAAAAGTATTAATATAATTTAAAATATTATATTTAATGTTATTCATTTCAGCTATGAATATTTTTAAGGTCACTATGGGCGCTAAAAATACTAATACTATCAGAATTGCAATATTTTAATTTAAATTTACATGAAACTATATTTTAATATATTAATTTTGTTAGTAAAAGTTAACATTTCAGCCCTTTTTTTATTCTCGAAGACCATTTTTCATAACTGAAACACAACTCAAGTAATAAAAATTTAAAAGTCTCCTTGTATTGCATACTGAAAAAAAAAAGAAATCTATCAATATTTTTCATATGCTTATTTTAAAAGAATCTTCTGCAAATAATGCAATTTTGAATGCATCATTTATTGAATATTTAGAATTTTAACTACAGAAACTTCCTCCCATCTAATTGAATATATATATATATATATATATATATATATATTCTAACTATAAAAAAGAATGATAAGTAGTTCCGCCTTTGTGGCCAAAAATATAATTTCAGTTATATCAATCTAAAATTAGTATTTACAACTAGTTATAGAATTAAAATATGAGTAAAAAAATCGCGAAGTTAAGTGTATTTTGTTTTGATGTGGATGAAAACTTTTGTGATCTAAATGCATTTTTATTACTGAAATTAAGCTTCAACACATTTAGCTCAAATTGTACAATATAAAAAAATAAAATAATAATGGAAAATTGAATTGAACTAAATTAAAATTTAAAAATTAATGTTTGAAAATGACTATTATTCTTAGATAATAAAAAATAATTAAAATAAATAAAATTAATTTTAAGAAAAACCTGTTTGATGCATCGCAGTAAATAAATTAAGCTATTGATTCAATACAGTAACTCAAATTGCAATTAAACAATTATTTTTTAGTTTAGATTAGTAGACATTTTAATCCTAACTTATTCACGGACGCATGAATTGTCATTTCAATTTCAACAATATTTTTACGCTTAAACAAAATTTTAATTTTTTTCAAGGTGTCTTCTATATGATTAATTTTTTAAATATTATCAAACAAGATTTAATGTAAAAACGTTAAGTTTTCAAAATTTTTATACTTAAATTAAATTTAAAATTAATTGTAATGCAATATTGCGCTTTGGTATGCTTATATTCATTTTTTACCTTGTAAGTTGTTAAGAATTTAATAACATATGTATGAAATATTATACATACGATTAAAGACAACATTATAATTAAAATGCTTTAGAGTAGTGAGTAGTATTAAAATGCTTTACATGAGTGAGCTGATAAATAAAATTAATCTAAAAATTTAGAAAAAATAATCGGTGCATATATCTATATTTAAAAAAATAATTCTTAAAAAGTTAAATTACATGCAAATCATCTCTAGAATATTTGATTTAATTAAGAGTTAATTTTATTCAAACCATACAGTAAAGAATTTTGTTTGATATTAGAAGCTGACAATTTTCCTCCCTTTACAAATCCTAATAAAGAATTCGTAAATAAAAGTCATCATTTTTATCATATCACTATATTATTGCGAAATATCTTAGAATTTTAAGAAATCTGCATTATTTATCTCTTATACTAAGTTTATTATATAAGTTTATTAAAAGATATATTTTGTAAATAAGTAGAACACATTTAAAAAATTATTTTGAAAATTAAAAACTCGTAGTTATTGAAATGCATTTCAAAAATAAAATCGTTCAAAAATTCCATTAATATTACCTTGATATTAAACTGAAAAAATACTATTTAAAATTATATAATCACTTAAATGAATTTTATAAAAAAAATCCTAGATATTATCTTAAAAAATTATGCAAAATTATTTTAAAAATTACCAAATTAAATGCCTGAGGATTTTATATAATATGCTCATATTTTAAACATTTCTTGAAAAATTATTCCCTTACTAGTTTTAAGTTGTCTGATAATGTATAGATGATTTACCTTAATATAATGGATATATATTATACTATACATATATTTATAAATAAATTCCTGCCGTCTTTGGTGACCAGCTTAATGATTCAAAATAATGGATTTTTTGGTTGATGAACTATTAATAATGCATAAATATTTAAAATATCAAGTATATTGTTTGATAAGATGGAAAAATTTAACGCAAAATGAAATTAATTGGAAAATAAATTGCCATTGTTTATAACAGCTTTTGGAATAAAGCATTTTAATATCACGTACCTTTTAATGAAATATTTACATTGCTAAATTTAACATCAGAGAAATGTTATTAATCTACGTCATTATACATTAGAACAATAAATAATCTGATACTTCGAAAAACTAAATAAAATCACCAGAACAGTATAACAAAATCCTAAAAATAACATGAAAGATTAATGATGCAATTAATATGATACAAGTATCAAAAATTTCAGTATTACATTCTATTACGATTAAAATTTTCTTTTCATTTCTTTTGATTTAAAATGTCCATAATCAAAGAAATATGACTAAAATTAATTAAGAAATTAAAATTAAGGAAATTAAAAATCTTCAACAAGAAAGTATAACGAAAAGTAAATATCCCTTTTTCCATTATAGAAAGTATCAATTTGAAGCTAGCTGGAGAAAATATTTCAAAAATATAGCACTTATCGAATAAAATAAAAATCTTCTCATTCAATTAGCTTGAGTTGAGAAAACATTTTAGAAAGTGTGTAACATTAAACTGTGGGTAAGTGAAAATCAACTTTAAGAGTTCTCTTGCAAAGAAAGTAAACCTTGTGACAATAGCTTTAATAATAGAAAAAATGTCCTGCGATGTAACGAAATTTGTTGAAATTAATTTTTATTTGTTAGAATAAAAATAATGTACTATTTAAACTCATAAGAAATGATTTTAAAATTAGAATAAATATTTATTGCTCGATAAGAGATATGTTCTACATTTTAAAGTAATGTAAAAATTATCATCTTGGAATAATATTTTAAATATCATTGGAAAATATCAAAATTCTGATCGACTATTAGTTAATTAAAATTGCGACGTACTTTTAAACTTCAAAAAGTTGACTTTTTAATAGAACCAGACCTAAAAGATTACTTTATAAAATGCATCTTGATCTTTATAAAAATATCAAAATTATTCAAAAAGATTTAAAATTATTTTTAAAACATTTATTATTATAATATATAAAATTATCAAAAAATATAAATATATATTATACCAATTAAAAAAAGGTATAAATAGCATTCAAGTTTTTTAGTTCAGGAAGACTTAATTATCAAGCTTTCTTTTTCTTTTTTAATTATAGTTTTTTTAATAACAATTTATTTTCATCTTAAAAGTTTATTTTAATGTGCATGTGCATATATGCATAAAATTAACTGAAATAGTTTCAGTAATAATAAAGATTAATCCTGGCAAAGCTGATTTAAAAAAAAAACGCGTAAAATCATCTTTCCTAAGAAAAACTATGAATGGTTGCTTAAGAATTTAAACGAGAGGCGATGAAATAAAAACGTTAAATAATTATATAAATTGAATTTTAAGATACAGGAAATGGGGATAATTTTAAAGATTATTTTCTATACAAGTTTTCAAAATTCTTTTATTTAATATACAGAAGCGGCAAACTCAACTAGGCAATTATTTTTTTACAAATTATTAACCTTGTTAGTAAAATAGTTTGATACAAATTGATATAATAAAATTCAGAATTTTATTTGTCCTAAATTGCACCAGTTTCAAAAGAAAGGCTCTATGATATAGTTGGCTATGAGCTTCGGTAAAATTTTGAAAATTTAAATTGTAAAAACATTAGGATCGAGAATGAAGCACGAAATGGAAGAAACAAACTTCTAAGATTGAAATCAGAACTTTCTTAGACCCTTATTACCACCCTTAAATAATTATGAATTTAAGGAAAGGATTCTTGAAGAAATATTATCATATAATTGATAATCAAGTTATTTCAAAAAATCTTGTATAGATAAATTATTTTTGTTTTTCTAGTTTTAAATATCTAAAACTATATCTCAAACTAATGTACAAAGATTTAAGTTTTCTACATAAAAACGGTCACTATTTTCTATAATCTTTAGAGTTGTAACAGAAAAAAAACATTTACTTTAAAGAGAAATTTGAAATCATTATGGTGCCTATCTCCTATTAAAATAAATTTGGAGTACTTCAGACGGAAAATGTTTCATGTTCTATGCATGAAAATTTTGCTTTCAATTTCAGCAGCATTTGCTGGTATTTCCGAAGTAAGGATTTCTGTTATACGGTAGTGATCCCATTTTTTAATCCATAACATTTGATTCATTCAAACATTCGATATCACGATTTTATCGTAAATTTTCTGTATCGTTCAATTTTGCCTTTCTAAGCAAAACTGAATGACTCAACAAGTTATGGAAAAGAGAAATTCATCGAAAAGGAAACGGTTTACCAATATTTTGCACAAATAAATATTAAAATAAAACAAGTAAATGAATATATATATATAGTCATTTCCTACTTAGGTCAACAAAGAAAAAAATTATTTTAGTTACTTTATATTAAATAATTACGATTTATATATATATATATATATATATATATATATATATATATATATATATGACAAAATCACTATATTAAGTGACAAAATAGAAAGCGAATTTCCTTTTGAATTTTTCATTCTCCCTTTCGAATTTCCTTCTCGAACCGTTGCTCAATACTAAGGTTAGACAAGAAAAGTGACCAACTATTGATGACAAAGATTTTAAAGCGAGAAATCGGGATTTAACACAAAGCTAAAATTTCTTCAATTTAATTTTTAAGAAAAATACTTTATTCTAACCACTAATCCACAACTGCTAACTCACTCTCGAAAATCATTTGGATAAAACGTATACTTAATGCAATTTTTTTTTAAAAAAAACTATTGATTTTCCGAAGAATTGAACTCTCATTTTTTACCTTCACGTGAAGAATACTGAAATTCTTGCATTTTATCGATTGTGCTACTGCCTCTTGATATCAGTTTTCATTACAAATAGCTAAAAGTCAATTTAAAGTATTAATTTAATTTAATTAATACTTATAATATATAATTTTAATGAATTAACATTTGAAAAAACTGTATGAACATCAAGTGTCATCCATTACAAGTTCAAAAAAATTTATTCGAACTTAAGTGGATGAATAAAAAGTATTTTATTAACGATTGAAAATTTGAACAAAATGTATATAGGGAGAGTGTGAATTAATAGTAGGAATGGAAAAAAAAAGATAATGATCCGAAAGTTTAAATTAGAAGGTATAACAATGGACTAGCAAACCAAACTACCATAATGCTGATTTAAATGGCATGCCTTAAGTAGCTAAAGTAAATGTAGATAAACAGCTGAAGTATTTCTAACATAAGGTAAATCAGAATGCTCTTACATAGAAGATAAAATCTCTAGAAATGCCATCATCAGTTATCCGTGCAAACAGATTAGAACAGAAGAGAGCAGGAAAGACATCTTTTTAGCTTTTTTTTAATAAAAAACCCAAAAGACCATTATTTTACATTCAAGATATTATATATAGAATGGTAAAAGAAAAAAGGTTTTTTTAAAGTCAATTAATTTGTATTTTAAATACATAATGTCTCACTCACATAAATCTAAATTGTGTATTAGTGTGTGAAATTATATAAAAAAGTATGAAATTAATAATATTAATAGTTCAACATAGTATAATTTAGAATCCTCAAACAACTGTGAATTAGGTGATTGGTCAAATTTCTACAAAGAACCATTATCTCAACATTTGGATATTACTTCGTTAGAGAGAAATAAGCATAAATATTTAAAGTAAGTCTTCAATTCAATAATTTTAAGGATGTAATAATTCAATAATAAGTTAATAAAATATGAAATGATTGAAGATTAACATTCAAATCCTCTGCGGGTTAATTCTTGTCTTCAACATCATCAGGGAGCGTTATTATGTAAAGACAACTAAGTAATAGTAATTTATTCATAAGGAGCAGTCAGTAATATTTGAGGAAAAATCAAAATTTTGAAATTATACCCTTTTAATTACTACTTAATAATTATCTATTAATAAGAGTTGTTAAAGGCGAAACATATTTTATCTAAATAACTAAATATCATTAACACTTTGCACTCCGATGGTGCCTTTGACTCACCATTCAAGATTGTGCATCATTTTGATGTTTTATTTATTTATTTTTCAAATTTATTTGTTAAAAATGCCTACATAATAGTTAAGAGATGTAGGTTAATTTCCAAAGAAATTCGACTTAAAAGAATTATGTATATTTTTTTTCATAGCAATAAACAAATCTTTGTATTAGGTGAATAGTTTTGCATCTAATTATGTTTCAGGGTGCAAAGGGTTAATTTGAAGCATTGCATTAGCGTATTTAGAGATGGAATTTTAATGGAACTTTTTTTAAATGATACAGAAAAATTTCTTATTTTAGTTTTCAGAGGCAAAATTTTAACTCCGAATGATATATCCAAGTTTCTGTTAACATTTAAAGGGCTGTGATCTGGTTGCAAAACAAATGAAAAATCTGGGCAAATATTTCACATATTTATAAAATAAAAAAGAATTTTTTAAACATCTTTTTCATAATTTCACAAAAATAACATAACTCGTTTTGAAATGAAATATTTTAAGTTTCATCATTACTTAGAACTAAGCTGTACATCGCCTTTTTTCACATTAAAAAAAAATCTAAAAACCTATTAATATTTCAAAAAATAAGATACCTCAGTCGGATTAAAGATTCAGATATACTTTTAAAGATGAAAATTTTGGGAATTAAGGTTGTTTAATCAGTAGTTAGTTCATATACAAACTTTCTTTAAATCTATCCATAACTTATAATTCTTAATATATAATAAATTAATAATAAAGAATAACATATAATTCTTAAAACTATCTTTAAATATATCTATATTTGTCAGCCAGTGTGAATGAAAAAAAGAACATAATTACTGCCTTAAAATGAGCTATATTTCTGTTTGAAGCACTTTAAGGACAAAATTATTAATTTTTGCAAGGCATATACTTTTTTTTAAAAAAAAGTTCAATATTTTTAAAAATAAAACTGTTAAAAGACTTAGTGTTTAAAATTTGTAATTCTTATCTCTTTTTCTTACTTATTCAACTGAATTATTTCACTACAAACTATTTTATTGAATGCAAGAATTTAAGACTAACCACATAAAAATATGTAATTACAAAAAAAAAATATTTTTGAATATTTATTAATTAAAAATGCAAGTTAGGGGAATGAAATTTGATGTGTAATCTTGAATTAATTGTAAGTTTTGATCAAATATTGAATGTAAATCTTCCAAAGAGTTCCAGCCTTGCAAAACAGATTATTCAAAAAAAAACTTATTGGTTAAAATTTTGTATATAATTTTATCATAAAAATTTAGTTTATATCTTAATATCTCAGATAATATACCGTCAAATTTTTAAACACATTTATACTAAGATAATAACGCTGATCTTTTGAAAACATTTTAATTTAATTTGTGTAATATTTTTTGGGATTATAACAAGTGATTTGTTCCTGTTTTGAAAGAAAATAACAACAGATTCTTCTTCTTCTGTACAGCCGACTACCCCTCCACCACTGAACGTCGCAGTATCGATAGGATTTATTGTCGTCGACTGTAGCAATGCCCATCCTTACATTGATCGAATTTGTCAAACTGATATTATCCTCGAGATAATTGGTCCCAAAGTGGTCAAATACTGACCACTTCCTCCTCTACAAACTTTAAAACCCTTGGCAAAAAACTGAGAATTTTAGACATCATGTCCTTCAGGGTCCTAAGATTACTCGGTACCATCAGTACTGAAATCATTATTTTCAACTTGCAGATGTTTTCTATGTTCGGAGATTTCTGTGCATTCCTTTAAATAGTGGTAAACAGTACCGATTCCTCCACAAAATTAATAACAGACTAACAAGGGGAGGGCTCGAGGTTGAAAATTGCGTTCAGGATGGGATTTAGTATAATGGTACTATACATTTAGAATGTCTGCTTAAATATTAAAGGCAATAGCCAATCAATTTCGAGAAAATGGCCTTCAAACTTTCCGTATTGCTTATATACTAATTATGTGTCGCCGTTGTCGAGATGTTATTAGTATAGTGGTTAAGACACTGACGTAATATTCAGGAGACTGGAGATCGATTCTGGGCTAGCATTTATTTTTTTTTTTTTTTTTGCTTTTTTAAAATTTCTTTTTTTTTCTAATTTATTTAAAATTAACTTAACTATTTACAAATAGATTTAATCAATATGTTTTTCTTTTTATTATTCAAAAACAAATATCTATTCTTCTAATCCGTGGATTATAATTTAATTTTTAAAAGAAAAATTATTATAAATATGAATGCATTTTTAAAAAATATTCAGAATTACTCAAATAAATAATTTAAAGAGGATTTCAATTAATGTGATACTTATTTTTATAGGCAAAAAATAAATGTATTTTTTCTTAATATATAAGTTGTAAATTATATTTTAAAAGAAAAATGGCTATGTTCATGTATATTCGTCTTGAATGATAACTGTAATTTAATTTTTAAAAGTTAAAATAATTATAAATATATTTTATAACTATAAAATATTTCAAAAAAAAAACTATTTTTATCATTAAAAATTTTAATTCTTGGATTTTAATAAAAATAAACTACTTATTATAACTCAATGAAACTATATTTATATCTGGAATTAAAAAAGAAAGCTGAGAAAGATAAAATTATATCGGCAAACATTATAATTGTTAAAAATCGAAAAGAAAAAGTAGAAAGCAGGTATTAAGTTATGGAAAGCTTAGGCATACGGTTCAAAACTTTTAGTAACGTACGATATGTTTTGTTCGCGGCCGATTTTCTAGAGAAAAACAAATATTTTTTTAAGGAAAATAAAATTTGCTTTTTTTATTGATTTCATTAAGGAGGATTGGAGTTAATCATAATTTGTGAATTTTGAATGATGTTAAGATATATCAATCTTGTTTGAAATGTTTTTACGATATCTACCATTCCATCTCTAGTATGTAATAAAAAATCAATTAAATATTTTCATGATGTCAGTAATTTATTAAATATTCATCATCATTTAAGCTATATATGTAATTATTTTTCTTGATTAAAATTAAAACTATGATTCAAGTATTAAGCGAAGGAATTTTATTTTTGAATTAGATATATTTTAAAAACACTTAATTTTCATTGATAAAAGGTTTAAATATTAATTTAAATGGTCTTCAACTTTATTAAATAAATTTTAATAAATTTTTCGTCAAAAATGCAGAAAAAAATTTTAAAAAAATGTTTTTGATTTCGTTTAGGAAAAGTGCAGTGTTCAATAGTTTTACTTGAAATACCAAACAAAATCTCCAATATTTAAATTATATAACTGCTAAAATTTCCTTTAAAAATTCATTAATGGGCATCATACGTAAAAACGGCCATTTTTGATTATATTATGGTGAAAGAGTGAAGGTAAAAGGAAGGTCATAAAATGTCAATAATTTATTATAAAGCGTTATTCAAGAAAATGATTGTCCTTTTTCTATTGATAAATTTTATTTGACGATTTGCTACAAATTTTATATAACGTAAAAAATATTTAATTTTTCGAGAAATGGGGAAAAATGTATTTAAAATTATAATCGTCTTAGCTGGAAATAAAATCAATATTTATCTACCAACGACTTTATAATGGCCGTTAAAGCTGTAGTTTCACAAAGAGTAGATCGATAAATAAAAAAATAAAGATAATATACTGCCCTGATAAAGTGGGCGTTATCGGTCGATTCTAAGAATTTTTCAGGGTTCATTTTTTTGCTAGATATTTTTAAAATTATAACTGATGTAAGTGAATTTTCTATGTCAAGAAAAGTTCCGACAATAAGTAAAGAAATAAGTAAATTTTCTGAAATAAGTTTTAATCCCATAAACAAATCTTACTATATTACTATTCGCATTTTTTGATTTTGGTTCGCATGTTTAAAAATGTATTATTATTATTATTATATATATATATATATATATATATATATATATATATATATATAATTTTATGGATTTATGGATTTAAGATTATACTATTTTAGTAAACATAAAGATTTTTGAGGAATGTATAATAGTTTCGAAGTTATTTTAAGCAGATTAAAGGATTAATTTAAAATAGGAAGTGTCATTTGTCAGAAAATAATAATTCTTAAAATTTTATCAAAATCACATAAAATATAATTTTCGGACTAATTTTTATTACAAGAAATAAATTCAACAAAAAATAATAAATAAATAAAAATAAAAAAAATACATAAAATTTAAAAGTATATAAAATTTAAAAATTAAAAGTAAATAAAATTAAAAGTATAAAAAAAATTAAAAAAAGAAAACCAGCATAAAATTTCAAAATAGCACATAATTAACTTGAATAAACTATCCCCATAAGTTATTTCTATCAATACTAATTTTTTGAAAATATGAACAGGTACTACAGTTACAAAGGTGTTTTTGTTGTCACTTGAACAGCTTATATGTATGTAAAATTTTACTAGTGAAGGATGGAAATTTCATTTCAAATTGAATTATAATATATTTTTATTTCTGCAATTTTTCTTAAAATTCCTATCAATCAAAGGTAAATTGTAAATAACAAAGAAACATCGATATATGAAAAAAGGAAATTGCAACCAAACGAACCAACACATCGAGGAATTTTTAAAAATTATATGAGTCATTCGTCTTACATTTCTCATAACATAAGGGGGAAATATATATGTTTCCTCAAATTTTTCTTTAATTAAATACATATCCCACTCTGAAGTTTCATCAATTGGAAGTTTCATTTCATTACAAGGGACTCTATTGATATGAAATACTTGTTGTTGTTGCTGTGTACAGTCGGCCACCCAGCCACCACTGAACGTAGCAGTATGATATGAAATACTATAAGCATTTTGGATGGTTACAAAAACATGGTAAGCTTGTTTCATATTATTCAGCCATGATAAAGTCACAGTGCCACACAAAAGGTATCAAGTTCATTTCTGCTCTACTGAATGCTATTAAATCCATCTACTATTACCACTTATAACTCACTGATTGATTCATAAAAGAATATTTCAAACATGATCTTCAAGAACTTTGGCGGGAATTTGCTTTTTAGTAGTAGGTGTTCGCTAAGAAATGATTTTAGAATCTCGTTGTCTTATAATCAAAACTATGCCACTTCCTTTTTTTCCCTAAAACCTTCATCTGTTCTAATGATTCCATCGAAATATCGTCAGGATGAATACAGTTACTTTCAAGACGAAGTATTATACAGGTATAGTAGAAATTGTTAAGTTTAGAGTGTAAATTTTAATTACAATAATGTTATCAAAGGTCCAGACAAGGGAGAAAATGTCTTCCTCCAGAGAATTCCTCTGACCTCATTAGACAGTCAATTCCAATTAAAGCATCTGTACGGTTTTTCTTTTTGTAAAATGTCAAGGACAAAATTTTAAAATGGTTAGTGCTTTTCTTAAGGTCAGTATATTGCATTTTATGCTATCATATAGCACTAGAAAGAAAATAATAGTTAGTTCATACATATGTCTCTAGTCTCTTTAGTTGTAAGTGTTCACTAAGAAATGATTTTGGGATCTCGTTATCTTGAAATCAAAATTATATTCCTTCCTTTTCTTCCTAAAACAATCCTTCGTCTGTTTTTATGATTGCATCAAAATATATTCAGGATGAATACAATTACTTTTAAGACGAAGTATTATACAGGTATAGTAGAAATTGTTAAGTTTAGAGTGTAAAATTTAATTACAATAATGGTATCAAAGGTGAAGGGTCAGGAAGAAAATGTCTTCTTTCAGAGAATTCCTCTGATCTCATGAGACAGTCAGTTCCAATTAAAGCAGCTGTAAGATTTTTCTTTTTTGTAAAATCTCTAGGGCAAAAATTAAAAATGGTTAGCACTTTCCTCATGGTCACTATATTGCATTTTATACTATCATAGAGCACTAGAAAGAAAATAATAGTTTGTTCATATATATGTCTCTAGTTTTACTACAAATGATAAATGAAGCATTTAAGTTTATTAGCAATAAAGTAGATATTAAAAATTTCAAAAAAAGGAAATAAAATATAAAAAAGAAAAGGATTCAATGTTTGGCCCATCAGATCATCATTTTCATGATGTCATATCAGTTAAATGAGGCACTTAAAACTAGGGGCATTGCTGTTATTAAGTTAGAAAATGATTAACGCTCAGTACTTAGAAAGCATAACTTCTGTCTGAAGCGATTTTTTTCGAACTTAACAGCTATATTATATTATTTTCAAAAGAGATTTCATGCTAATGAACATATCTAATAAGCTTACTAAATTTTAAAGTTTTTCAAATGAGGTAAGTTCACGAAACATGTAGTTTGAAAATTCCCTAACTATAATATTGGGAGAATAAATATTTTTTATGTAGAAAATATTTCGTAAGGACCAGATTGAAATTAAAGTTAATTTGGAGATACCTTTTTTTTTTCTTTATTCACAAAGCCGTAGAAATCCGAATTTAAATTTATCCCCTTTTAAGGAAAAAAAAAAGTATAAAAATTATTTTATAAGTATAATAAAAACGTTATAAAGTTTATCAGTCTATTGATTATTTAATATTTTTCAAATCAATTAATAAAATCAATAACTTGAACTTTATAACTGAGATTATAATAACGGAGCTTTAAACATAGAAAAAATGCTGATGTAAAAAAAAAAGAAAAGAAAAGAAAAGAAAAAAAAACTTCTAAACTGTTTCGTTAAAAAAATACTAAAAGTCGTAAACTGTTCTAATTCAAGTATGTTTTGGAAATAACCTTCATAAAATGTAACTAATTTATATATTTTTTACTTTATGCTTTTAAAATTTATTAAAGAAAAATTTGTAAATTGATTTCATATAGTTCAGAAAATCGCAAGAAACGATCATCACGGTTCGTGGAAAATTAATCAATAAAAATCTTTCAACCCTGGTAAAAAGGGCCTGGGGTTGAAATATCCACATGCTCTGCAAGACAGAAAGGGGGGGGGGTCGAACACCTGAAGCTTGGAAGAGATGGGTGGAGGCTTTGTTCGCGAAATTATTTTTTTATCTCCCTCCGCACGGAGGAGAAAAACCCGCAGAGCACTATCGCCACCTACCAATCAATTAGACAGTGAAGATCTGAACTGTGCTGAATTCTCTGAACTTCGTGAAAGTTATTAGTATCCCAAAATATTAGTCCCTATTAGTAGAAAAATAAGTTTGGTTTACTTTATAACATGAATTAATATTTTTTTTAAATAAATACATATTTTTTTTAAAATCATAATCTAAATTCTATTTCTTAAAACTGATGCGATAAATAAGTCCTTTATATAATGATATTCTCTTCCGAGTGAAAAATAATTAGCACGAATCTCTCATTAAAAAAAGCATTTTAGCTGGTTATGATTTATTTCCTTCTTTTTTTTTTATCTTTGAGATCTATAAATTATAAAGTATCCATTTTAATTTAGAATTGTTGCGGATTACATAAAATATGTCTTCACATTTAATTTTTTTTTCACTTTTATCTTTATCATTAATTACGAATTCTAGTTTTTTTTTAAATATTGTTTATTTCACATGCTATAACAAAGATCCGAAGAAATAAATGAAGTTATTTTACAGTAGGAAAAAAAAATTAGATCATACGATAATTAAGCAGCAAAGTAATTCTTGAATCCCCAGGGGAAATTTTAATATTTTAAACTCTATATTTATTTGATTATACATGTAATGGCGATACAACTGTTTGCATATTTCTCTTCAAATTTATCATAAGGAATGTTAAGTTAGTTTTCAAAAATGCTCTTGATAATCTCCTCGCTTAAATTCAAGCACATATACATGATTACCTTTATTAAATCATTGCAACTTTTTTTTGTTTTCTAAGGGACAAATATCAGTTGAAATTCTTAATATGTCACATATTTTTATACCTAATTTATTTTCATAATTAATTATAAAATTGTAATTTTCACATTATCTTTCATAAGCTGATTCGAAATTAAAGGCAAAAGAATATATTTTTAATTTTCTAAAAACAGTAAATTAAAGAAAAAAAAATCGCAAAATTTTATTAAATATCAGATGAGGGATAGTATTCTATAAAATATTGGATATAAATTTAAAGTATTAATTTTAAATCGGTAAATGCCGTCTATGTGCTAGTTCCGCTGGGATGATCTTTTATTTAATATTCTATTATTTTAAAGACACAAATAAACTGATTTCATTCAAAAGTTATATAAGAAGAAATAGTTCAGGGAAAAGAAGTTCTTATTCTTCTTCAGAAATTATATAGAGTATTCATTCTGTCGTTCCTAATGTAAATCCATGGTTACTTTTCGTCTTTTAGGAAAAGAAAGAATAATGACAATTATAATTTTAAAATTATTTTCAAATTGTATGTGCGCATCAATGTAAATAAATCATATTTTTAGATATGTTTTATGTGCTTTAAATGCCTCAATAAATAATTAATTAATGATAATCGATTCCTTTCTACTTAAGACGATTTTTATTTTGAAACCAATCTGTTGTTTTGCATTCGTTACAGCTGTGCGTCAGTTAGAGGTTACATTTGTTAGATTACATCACAGGTTGGAGTTACATTTGTCATACATATGTGGAATATCATACAAATTTGCTCCACTGTAACAATTTTATCTTGAGAAAAATGCACCCCCTTCTTTCTTTGAAACAAAAATTTAAATTTTCATGATCCGCAGAATAATAGACAATTCTAGTCCTTTTCTGGAATTACTAGAAAAGAATATTTTACATTTAGGATTATTACGTTTCAATATGCACAGAATATTTCAAATTTTTGACAATGATGTATTTATACAGCTTTGTGATATATTTTTTAATAATATTTTCAAAATTTACATTAAAAATAATAGAAACAATAATATTGGGGATCAAATTATTTTTGAAAATTTCTTATAGCTTCCAGTATTTTTTTGATTTTGTAAAAAAATAACTCAGCAACAATTGTCAATAAAATAGCAATATATAAAATCCTAAGCAAAGTATACAGAAGTAGTAAGAAAGACTATTTAGACTTGTTATTATATGCATCAAAAAATGAATATACTTATTTAATGAAACTGCAACAAGAAATTAATCTTAAAAAATCGATTTAAAAAGCTTTCATTATTTTTACTGCCTCCTGAAGTGCTCAAAAAATGCAACTGAAGGAACATTAGAAGGAATTTCAATGACTTTCTTGAAGCTGTAGTTCAATTTTACATTATGTATAAAATAACAGAAAACTTTTTAGAAAATATTTCCTTTTTTTTCTCCCGAAAATATACATTTGAAATGATTCTGAATGGGAGATGAAAAACAGCAAAGATTGTAGAAAAAATACTTCGTTAAAGTCAAAAAGGGGAATTTTCAAATCAAAGTTGAATCCACAAATTAAAACAGAGATTCCTCAACTGAGAATCCCTTCCTACGAAATGACCAGACTGCGATTCTAGGGAAGGGTCATAGCTCTTGGAGATGAGCCGTTCCAGTCCAAGGATCGATGAGTTTGCAACTAAGCCAAGACTTTCCCGTGTCTTGGACATGTCAGGGGAGTCCATTCCAAGCCATCTTTCACGTCAATCATTCGGCCTCTATCACGGAGTTCCTCATACTCTACGTAAATGCAGCGGAAATCTCTCTTCTCTAAATTGATGGGGGAGGATTCAGCGTGGGGGAGTAGCCATTCGTGTCTTCACTTAACAGGTTTCTCTAAGCTTAAGTTACATTTCATGGAATTAACTCTTTGGGTCTTCGTCATTAGGGTTAAAAAATAACGGAGACTATTTATTTTCAGTCTAAACTGAATCAGGAGAGATTGTTTGCAAACGAGAAAGCCTAATGATAAGATAGTGAAAGTATTTTTATTATTTTTATATCTTCCACAATTGATCTTGCAATAAATATTACCTAATTAAGAATTTAAAAAATGGTGAACACTACTTATTCGATTCTTGAAGGTTACAAGTTAAATAAGTTAAGTTTGTTCTTATAGATAAAGTAAAGTTGTTTTTATAACGATTTTTTACCAAGCGAATTTAAAATCTAAAACTAAAATTGTGTCTAAAATAAACTAAAAGCATGTCTGACGCTAATTTTTTGTATCTCCCTATAATGGCGAACCTTTATGAATCAACCTGCTATTTTTTCTAAAGAATTGTTTAGTGATGTATAGACGTGCCATAAAATAATTTTGACTTGTGATTATTGGAAAATAATAAAATAAATACTAACAACTCAAAACTTTTTAGTTATTACGAAAAAATACTTTTTACACTGTTTAATAGTGAAGGTCTCAGTTATATGCATAATTCAAATTAAAGTAACATAAGTATAACTTCTGTTGTTGCAGATTAGTTGGCAAATATAGGAATGTAAGAATGGAGTCATCTGCCAAATAGTTTCTAAGCGAATCTTTAAAGTTATTCATCTGCTAAAATAATGGTTCGCAGGCATAGGTAGATGAAAATATTGTTAAAATAGCATGAACCACCTTCTCCAAACAGTTAAATGTGTATGGAATCGAATTCCATGTTTCCAAAATTTCGTTACTGGTATTTTTACTTATATTGCTTGTTAATCTTTCTGTTTCAATCGATCCCGACTTTTCCCTTGTTTCAATGAACTTTTGAATCCATACTGAACTAGACTGGAAATAAGCCAATTGCATCTCAAATTCTACATTTTCCAATCAATCGACTTGAGACATGCTCAAATCATCAAATGAAGTCACATGCAAATCGTTTTGATCTTTGGCGTGCCCAAAATATTATGCCATGACGTGCCATCAATGACTCGCATACTAATGGTTTGCCATCCCTACCCTATCCTGATGTTCATTGAAAAAAGAAAAAATATTTGGATGAAAAAAAAAAACGGCTATTACAATTGATTTTCTTTCGTGGAATTAGTATCCTTCAAGAGTATTATATGAATTTTATTTCATGAAGTAAAGTTCATATAATACTTTTTAAGAAACGATATTTAAAGAAACGATTATTTTAAAGAAACGATATAAAAGTCTGAAAAATATAACGAAGTTAAAACTTCGAATGTTTATTAAAAAATATTAAGGATACTAGATCATTTCTATTCACTATGGTTTCTAATTTCCCTTAAAAGATATCGTTATGTTATCGCTTTTATAAAATCCGTTGTGTAGATCAGAATTCTTGGTGTAGATCAGAAAAGGAATAGTTTATAAAAATTCTCTAATGAAATATAGATTCGTAGAATAATATAGATTTGAAAGTATTTTTGAAAGCTTTATTTGAATTATTGTACAATACTTTGAGTTTAAAATATCATAAACACATCTGTCACAACTTAATATTTGAAAATCTGCCGCTTTTGATAGAGACATTAAGCTTTATTTTATTAATCGCTCAAATAAAAATACATAAAATAGTTCACACATAATACAGCTAAATGTTCTAAAATAGAATTATTTACAACACTGTATGGGAACTTAGCATCCAAACTATTTCAGTTGATCAAAGAAAACCTTTCATTTCATTTTTCCTTTGAATTACTCAGTTTTGGTATGATACTTAGACTTCAAAAAAATAAAACAAGTTTTTTTTGCAAGGTAGATCATTGGTATGCAATTTTTTTTCTTCACTTAAAGGCAATTATTTTAATGAGCATTTATCCAAAAACAATAACAAACTTTTGCTGAATTAGAAAGCATCTAAAAATGACTAAGTCAAAAGAAAAAGTTCAAGGTGTTGGAAACCATCTTCTAGAAAAAGAAAAAAACTGGGCCTAGAAATGTATATGTACCATATGTTTTATATTAATGATATGTAAGTATGTTAGTAATGCAATAATGCAATAATTCATTTTTTATTTCTTTTGTTGCTATCAGTTTTAGCTGTATGCTAATGATATCCCACACTTATTAAACAAATTTTGTAACCAGCAAAAATGTACAATTGTTAATATTATCAAATTTAAATAAAATTGATGTTGTCAAACAGTTCAAAAGCATTGCCTAATGTCTTTGTCAAGACTGTCTCATTCACAAAGACAGAAACTAAAAACAAGCACCTCAGTCTCCTATCATATACTTCAATCAGAGTTTCTCTTCGTTCCCACTAGCCAAATTATTTTCCCTCTTATTTTATTACCAGCATCCTCATCTAGTGTGTCATAAAAATAAGTGAACACAAAATACATGTATATCTTAACACATTTTATATTTCAGCATATAATAATGTCAAATTCTTTTTCAATGTCGGAAATCCCTGTAAACGGCTCATCTCAATATCATATCATATATGCTTGTAAAGTTTGTAAATAGTTTTTTTTTCCTACTGTAAATATTTTGATACTTAAAAAAAATTCCCGTAATATACCCACCAAACCGCGCAGTGACAATAATGGTCACAGATATGGGGGTATGAGACGACTTTCTGTTCTGCATGAATGCGTCCTTACATTTAGTTTTACTTATGCAATGATTACTTTTAGAAATCGATTTAAGGAAATTTCTAATAATTAAAAGTGCTACAGCACAATAACTTGATAATTCATTTTTGTTTCATACAGCATAATTCTGTAATTTTGTACGAAAGCGATTGAATTTTATATTTATCTTCCAGCTTAAAGAAAATTCCCTTATCTTTAATTATTACTTTAACGTCTAAAGCGAAATAATACCGTGAGGGAATAATACAGTGAGGTTTATAAAAATAATAAATTAATTTATATAAACCTCTAAGAATTGTCTGTGTAAGCTTATTATGCTAAGTGATTTGATGTATTCATTTACAACAGAACCGCTAAAAGCGCCAGGTTCAAGTCAAGCAAGATTCGTACAGGTTCTGTCTTTATTGCCTTTTTATGCTTAGTGTTATTGCTTTTTATCATACACAGTTAAAATGAGTAAACTTTATTATTTATGAAGAAAATGTTTTTGTCCTTAAAATTGAGTTTTAATTTTTAATACTTCTTGGAAAAACCAAGAATCCATTTATTCGCTGATTTTCTCATATTTAAAAATTAAACCTTTATATTTGGGTCAATGATTAATTTTTGAGCATTGAAACTCATTTTTTCCTGCGAAATATTACATGAGAAAATTTTGTTCATTATATATGAAATTTAATTACATAGGATGACCCTGAATAGTTTATTATTACAATAATAATGTGCACTTCTGCTATATTTATTGTATAAATGCGCAATTTTAAAATCTCTTCAATGATTTACTCATGAATAGTCTGAATTAATCTAACTGTACACTCAAATGCAAATTAATTATTTGCATCAAAAATCATTATCAAATTAGTACAGCTATTTATTCTTTGATTAGATTCAAATTCAGCTTTTGTTAATGAAAGCACTTTCAATTATCTCATCTTATACTTTCTACGTACAAGATCCTTAGTGATTGCGTTTAAATAAAAATTAAACAAATTTAACTAATAATTTTTCTAATTAAATAATCATTTGCTCATTTTAGCAGGAATTGTAATTATTTTAGTATGTTATTATAATTATTCAAACACTTTAATAAAATAATTTTCTAGATGTATTTTTATTATTTCTAGGAATAAGAAAACCTTTATTGACGTCAATAAATATTCCTAGACTTGAAATAAACCCAGTGTAAGCCTTTTGAAAGACTTATCTAACATCAATTAATTAGTTTAATTCAAAAGCAAGAAACTCACACAAATTTGCGCTGGTTTCATTTTTGTCGCTATCGCTAAAAAAGAATTTAAAATGAGATGCGAGATTATTTAATAAATAAATGATTAGATAAGTAAAGTATTTGAATGATGAAAGTATATTCATGCTTTTATTTATAAGATTATTTACTAAACTCAAATAGTAATTAATGAAATAAATAACGACATTTCATGTCAACAGCTTGTTTTATGATAAATTTTTATTTCAAGCAGATTACTAAATATTTAAGAAAATGATAAGTAAATAGCGTGTTTATAAAATAATTAGCGTGAACAGTAATAATTTAAAAGAGAGATGTGGTTACAGTTACAGTTTTCAGTTGCATTTAAATTTTATATTAGTACGTTAGATTCGATATATATTTGGGAATCAGTTTTGGAAATGAATTGAATGAATCACTTGGGAAATAAATGGGACACATCGAATATTTCGTTATGAAAATATATTAATTATCAATCAAGTAGAATCTATTTGGATCTTTTTCTACATGCCATTTTAATATTTTGTATTTGTCATATCTATTATTCTTCTCTCTTTTTATGAATATTATTTCTCTAATGAATATTTCAATGACTAGAACAAGAAGTTATTTGTAAAAAAAGATAATTACTTTTAGTTTCTAAAAATTGCTGAAGTTTAGCTTTATCATTTAAAAAATATCATTTCATTAGTGATTTAAAATAATAACTTTCGTAAAATCAATTTTTAAAAGCATTTATATAAGTGGAATTGTTTTTATTTTTTAAGAATTTGCTTGCCTTAATTTACACAGTCTTTAATTTATTTTTCATACCATAAATCTCAGAGTCTCAACTTCTATATTATTTATTAGCAAAATTCAACTAAATTAATTAATTGATAAAGGAGTTCTGAAATTATTAAAATTATGTGTCTTAACGAGAGCAGCCAGTGTATAAAATTTGAAAATTCTTGAGCATCATTAAGGGCAAATCTATATATATCACAGGATTCTATGTTTACAAACATAAAAATAATTAAGATTCAATTAAGCAAATGTTCTATAAAAACGGAATTCGATAAAATGCAGTATAAATATCAAATAGTTATTTTAAACTTTACAGTTCAAATTATGTTAGATTAATAAAGAAAAATTGAAAAATTAGAAATATTTCATATTTAAAATTAAACATTTATTCCAGATTAACTAATCAATTGCACTTAATTAATCAATTAAAATAATTCCTCCCTAGATCATATTCTCATCTTCATTTCATCCAGGTCATAATGTTATATCCAATCCAAATTAAAGACAGAAATATTTATAAAAATTAATTATTCCTATCCGGAAATGGTTTTATAGTAATTGATAGCTACATGATAACATGAGGCTTCATTCAATGGATTTCATGAACAATAATTCCACTTTTTATATAAATAGAAATCGACCATTTTTAAAACTCTTTCTATTTACTCATTGTGAATTTATATTAATTTAAAGCATAATGGGAAATTATATCATTAAAATTCAAAACACATGGTTAGAATACATAAATAATTTTTCCCATGATCATAGAAGGTTAATAAACTTCTTCCCCACAAGGCGCGAACTGATAATATTGCTCATACGTAAATAAAATTGAAATATATTACTGAAAATACCTCATATATATAATTTTTTTCATTATATGATCCCATCAAATGAATTTTCTTGCAACCAGAATTATAACAATACCGAAGAGAAAGAAATAATAGATTTATAATAATTATTAAATTTTAAACTATGTTTCTATTTTTTACTCTACTAATTTAGAATTTGAATGCCAAAGTTAATAATCTTTCTGAAATAATTAAAATTTGTCTTAAAGGTTCCTTCATATTTGTCTTAAAGGTTTTAAAATATACAACTATTCAGAAATGAAGCTCACGTTTTGTTGATGGATTTTGGATTTAAATCAATAAATTGATAGCCAAGGTACATCAATAGGTTTCCTTTCATTTCTACAAAACTCATAAAAAATGCTTTCATCTACGCATATTAACAAAAAAACAAATCGTAGATAAAAGTATTTTTATGAAATAATTTCACTAACTTTACATTCCTTAAAGATTCAATGGATAACAAACTTAAAAAGATTCGAAATTTTCAAATTTCAAATTTAATTTCTTATTGATCAGAGAACAGAAAAATACTTGAAAAATAATTTTTCTTCTTATTTATTTTCTTCTTAAATACAACATAATCTGCATTGACAGCTTACTTATAATGCGGATCTTTGCTTTATAATTTATAAAGCAAAGATCCCTACTTTGATCTTTGCTTTATAAATTATATAGATTAATTATATTTTCAAATGTTAAATAAGTTGAATACAAAAAAGAAGTTTCTTCCTTTATAAGATCAATCCCAGCCCTGCCTTATCATCTGGGTCTATCTGAATAGCAGGAGGCAGGAGGAATTCAGATCAAGTCTTAAGGACCAGAACTGACTGACTGTATTCACCAACATGGTTCACATACGAAGTAATTAGGAGTACATCCTCACCAATCAGATATGTTTAATCCTTGCAGGAAAGGTGAAATTTCCATCTTGTGAATTCTTCCCCTAAGATACGATTTCATTAAAAGAAAATTTCAGCAACTTATTTAATATTTTTACAGTGAGAACTTCGTATTTATTAGTTGCTATAATTTTAAAAAAATTCTGAAGAAAAATCAAATTTTTCTACATTTGAAACAAAAACTTAACTTCAGTCAATTCAACGTAAAAAATTAGTATTTAATAATTATCAAAGAAATAAGGGAGAAATAACTACTTATAATAATTTAAAAGATGCTGTTGTTAAATATTATTTAAGTAAATATGTTACACTTTTTCCAATAAATGAAAAGATTATTGATACATTCAGTTAAATTTCTGTTTAAAGTATAAGAATGGTGTAGTAAAGTAATTAAGAAAATTAGATAATATTTGCTCAGAAAAAATGACAACATTCATTTATAAAGATTTTAATCCTAAACCTACATAATATCCTTGCATTCCAAAGCATTAAAAGACTCTAACTGTTATGTTTTAAATCGTAAATTAACATAAAATGCCAGTAAAAATGTGTAAATTATCTAATGCTACAAAACAGACTACTTGATTAAGGGAGTCAACTTCGTTAGCTTGATGCAATTTTCCATCCGTGTATCAAATAGTTTAGAAAAGTTAGTCTT
The DNA here is from genome assembly GCA_026289955.1 of Argiope argentata. Classification (NCBI taxonomy): domain Eukaryota; kingdom Metazoa; phylum Arthropoda; class Arachnida; order Araneae; family Araneidae; genus Argiope; species Argiope argentata. Next base: position 788,947 of record JAOUZG010016587.1, on the reverse strand, counting down.
TTACAAATGAAATTGGAGTGTTACTAAAACCTAACTCGTTGTTCTGCATCAGAACACTAGCTGCTAAATGGATAAATTGTCCCTCAGCATACTAACAAATAACAAGTAATATAAAAAACTATATCTTTTAAATCAATTCTTACTTTGGGTATTAGAAAAAATTTAGGAAATCAGGAAATTTTTTATTTTAGTTACTTTTTATTAAATAATTACAATATTTGTTCTCTTGTTCCGCTTTATAACGGAAGAATGGGGTGCAGTAGCTTCAAAGGGTATGGACCCTGAGCACCTGAATAACGATCACCTTTGAAACAGTACCCACAGTGGAATAACTCCCGACATGGAGAACTTTGCGACCAGGTTCGAACTCGCAGCACAAACGCCCTACCAACCGGGCTATCCCAACTAAGAATTACAACTACTATAAAGAACTACTATAAAGGTGAGAAGGTTAGTTTTTAATTAATAAATAAAAAAACTAATGAATTAATATTCGAAAAAACTGTATTAACGTCAAATGTCATCCACAATAAGTTTTAAAAAAATTAATTCAAAACTTGACTGGATGAATAAAAAGTATTTTATTAACGACTGAAAATGTGAACAAGATATTATATATATATATATATATATATATATATATATATATATAGGGAAAGTGTGAACTAATAATAGGAATTAAAAAATAATATGATGCATTTGTTGTAAACAAAATTATACAGAGTCGAGAAGAAGAAAAAACTTAGCATTATTCTACTTCCATACAATTTGGGTTTAAACCAAAGGTACAATTTGAAATGATAGATTGTCTCCCTAAAAAATTTTAATGGCAAAGATATCTACTAAAGCAAGCGGATTTCACTAGTAATACTTCTGATACTAGTGGATCTAAATACATCTATGTATTGAAAAACATTAGTATCAGAACTTCCAACATTCTGCAAACCTTAAACGAATGCAGAGTAACAAAATCAGGCCACTCACAGAATACCAATTTCTAATATCATATCTTGAGATATTGATATTTGAACTTTTTTATACAGAAATGATATTGAATTAGAAAGTTCTACTTTATATGGCTATTGGAAGAACTTACTATTACTCCTGTCTGTATCTCAGATACTATATTGATTCTATTATACAGTTTATTGGCAATAACAATACCTTTGTCATTTAAATGGGAGGCTATTGTTAATAGACAGATCGACCTTATATTATAAATTACTTTTTAATACGTCTCAGGAATTTACCTTCTGTAAGTTTTTACAAGAAATTAAATTTAATAGAGATTTTAAATGCAGTTTACATTTTGACTAAATTCTTAGATTCTCATTCAGTTAAAGCAGCTGAAATTGGAAGGAAAGAAATCACTAAAAATGTTATTAGATAAATTATTCAATTAAATTTTGCCATAAAGATACAATCTGATTACTAGTTTTTTTTATCTCATCGGTTTTTAAAGAATTATTTCTATTTTTAACTATATCTATAAATAATATATGGGTAACACATTGTAAAGTTATAATCAAAACACTTTTTATTAAAAAACTTAGTAAATATGATAAATTTAATTTTTATACCATTAGAACACAGGGAAATACTTGTTCCAAGGGGAGAGCAAAAACCATTGAGTTTTAATTTTTAAAAATTCAATTTCCTGCCCTGAATTTGTAAAATTCGTGCTTGCATATATTTCCATTATCATTTCATCATAGCTTTCAGTTTCGCAAATTAAACAATTTCAATCGAGAAGTAACTGCTCAGTTTCTATTTCCTAGAAGAAAAGATTTTTTTCCTTCTTCATTTGGCGATGTTTCCTAACTTGTAAGTTTACAGAGGAAACATAAGATTTAATATTACTCTTAGGTATGTACTGACACTTTGTATATTAAAAGTATTCAATGGAACTTCTTAAAATTCGATACAAAAAATTTAATAAATCATATCACATACTATTTTTTTTAAAGTTAAACTACACTTATAGATTCTTTGTAAATTTCTTTATTACAAAAATGTAGGTCAGTATGTTAATTATTTCCGAGATATCGATTTATATTTTGGAATTAAATTCATTTTATTTAACATTTGAGACTGAACATTAGAGAATTAGTTCCCATTTTTTCAATTGATATATTTATATGATGATGTTTAATATTTGAGCATTTTTATTCAATATTCAGTTTGATGATTAAAATGCATGGTGTTTGGAAAATTTTGAAGTTAATGTGTTGATGGTCTATAAAAATAGTTAGTGAAGATAAATAAAATTATGTAACCAATTCACAAAGCACATCTGGCTAGTCAAGGGTATATAACCTTTCTGAAGTTCAACCTGTTTGTTCACGAGTAATCAGATTTGTTCAACCAGTACACAGTAAACCAGATTTGTTCCCTAACCAGATACCAGTTTCATACAGTAAACCAGATACAAGTTTCATACAGTAAGCCAGATACCAGTTCCATATTGTAAACCAAATACCAGTTCCACACAGTAAATTAGATACACAGTTAACCAGATCTGTTTCAACAGTTCACAAATCACATCTAACCAGTCACGGGTATATGATCTTCCTGAAGTTCAACCAAAGGGTTAATAAAATAGTTAGTGAAAAAATAGTTAGTCTACCTTATTTCTAGAAAATCTTATTTTCGTTTAAATAACGTTTTTATATAAGCATACAATGAAGTATAATATTCCGTGATTCGATTTTCATTGGCGTCTGAACATATAACAATAATATTCACTTTTATTGTTTCACTTTTATTCACTTTTGAATCCAAATAGTCATATTTAATCGTTAGCCATTAAAAGAATTTTTTGCAAGGAAAAAAGTATTTAATTGGTGGTAAGTGCTCTTAAATTGAACATTGAAACTCTAAATTGAATAGGTAAACTGTCATTAATTAATTAACCTAATTAATGAGCATTTACAACATAGAGCTGAATAATTTTTTAGCCTAATGGTATAAATGCTCATTAAGTTTTAACATATTGCTTTATACAAATGCTAGTTCGTGCAATAGATGCACATTCGGCTGCATCAAATAATTTCAAATATTAGCTTGCAGATCATGAAAAAATGCTATAAATAAAAAAATGAACAGCCTCAAAAGGTATTTATTAAATAAAAAAAAATATATTAAATTTTTTTTTATTCAAGAAACTTGATGCCGATCCTATATTTTTCTTGATAAGTGATGGAGTTTATGATTGCCGCTTAAGCAAATAAGATGCAGAAATAAGTAAAAAAACATTGAAAAAATGTTCGAAGAAATTGATTAGCTTCTTGAGTGACTCATATTCCCCCTTTATTAAAGAAAAAAAACCCAGATGATATTTAATTAATTCTTAAACCATTCTTTACCTATTGTGTTTAATTTTCAGACACAGTATGTAAGTTTTCAAAACAACCAGGTTTAAAATCCAAATAATTTTTACAAAAAAGGCTTCCAAAGCAAAGCTAACTTTTCTATATTTTTTGTCAACAAAAAAAAACACCCCTATCTTATTAATAAAGCTTTTTGAGTTGAGAAAACATGTCGTGAGAATAATTTTTTAAATATATAAATCAATTATGAGTGACTAAACTAATAACTGGTTTACTTAGCTCTATTGACACTTCATTCATAAACCATAAATAAGCACCGATTTTCTTAAAAGTGGAGTTAAAAATTCATTAGAAAACATTCAGTTTTAACCAAAAAGTATTACCTGCCGACGGAACAACGGCATATGTTTACGGATTATGCGTTGAAATGAATACGTTATTCCTGCAAGGATTATTACAGAATTAAATGATAAACCATATTTGCTTCGTTTTGTAAGCTTTTAACTTATCTCAATTTTTCCTTTTCTTAAGAACGAAGATTATGCCGACTTCAGAGCAACTGGTGAATGGAGATTTGTTTTAAAAACTAAGCTAATAACATAAGAATAAAGAAAGGATTCGTGGCAGAAAATTGTGATGATTTATCTGAGATAATAATTTATTCATTGACCTGGATTCTTAATTTGTAAATTTAAAAGCCAAATCTCAGCACAGCAATAGGGTGTTTTATGTTATTTCCAAAGCTTGAGGTTGAATTAAACAGCGATAATTTATATTAAGATGACTATTAAAACTGTCTGAATTTAAAATCTGAATGTATATTTCGGAAACTAATCGTTTTACTAGTCACGATCATCCATAAAGAAACAGCAGAGATTTGACTGGATTCATCAGTCTGAACTGGTTTTGGAATGATAAAACTGCATTAGAAGGAGCTTAACAACAAAATACAATTCCTGCTGCGAATAAATGTTTTTAGAGAGAGCAATTTACAATCGGACGTTGAATGATCTTTACAAAAATGGAGACAGCAACGATGAAATAAAATATTTTCTATTTCGGTAATTTTTTGTTTTTCTTGGGGCAATGGATAGAAGTAATACTTCATACTGCTGTAATAAGAACCATGACTATTCATACTAAGCGTCACCTTTGATCCATACCATAAATCATGCAAGTTGTGCGTTGATAGATTTGCTTTGAAATCAGAAGTGGAATGAATAAAGAAGCAGTTTTGTTTTATTCCTTTAAATCTCATTAGTATGCTCACTTAAGAACTATAACTGGTAGAATAATGACTTCAGTACTGAAGAAAGGACCGTAGAATGTCGTCATGATTTAAGCCAAAAAAGAGTAACGACTGCTTCTTATTAAGGCATGAGGAGAGAGTGGTTCTAAGTTTGAATTTTAAGGCTTCTATTGAACAATAGTTAAAGGTAATTTATGGTGGTAGAAATCGTTATTGGCATAAGTAAAAAATAATGTCTTTTTTTACCTATTTAAATTACTTATTTTTTTGTATAGAGAATCGATAGAGATTTTAATGTGAAATCCTTATTGGCATGAGTAAAAAAGAATGTCTTTTTCACCTATTTAAATTACTCACATTATTTTGTATAGAGAGTCGATAGGGGTTTTAATATGAAATCATTATTGGCATGAGTAAAAAAGAATGTCTTTTTCACCTAT
>JAOUZG010016587.1:738751-777943 GCA_026289955.1 Argiope argentata | reverse complement strand
GTGTGTGTGTGTGTGTGTGTGTGTGTGTGTGTGCGTGCGTGCGTGCGATCTTTAGAATGCAAGATAAAATATTGAAAGTGAAGAAGAAGTAAAAGAAGTATAAAGAAGTAAATAACTCAAGAAATTTTAAGAAAAGAAATTTATAAACCGTACTAATAAAAGAAATTTAAAATATTAATGAAACAGAAGAACGAAAAATCGTTTTTGCTTATCCAATAGGGTATATTTTTCTTTATTTCGTTCTTTATAAAATCCACTTTCATTGACTTTATACTGATTTAGGATGCTTCTTATCCTATTTAAGACAAGAAACTTCATCTTAGTTAGATATCTTCTTTTTCTTTTATCTGAAAAGTCCCTCCGATCCTATTTTTCGAACGAATTTTTCAATCTAACGATTTATCTTCTCGCCAGTTTCCTTCCTTTTCGATTGGCACTTTGACTAAATCTTTAACTGTAAATTTTCTCTTATTTTGTTATGATATCAACACAAAAATAAATTTAAACGGTGAAAATTTAATGGATGAATTCAAAAGACTGTGTGTATGAGTGCATTAAAAGTTCGGATTTTCTTTGGTTGAGTCGATAACCAGTGCCAGAATCGTTGAAACTTATTGTTCTCAGAAATTGATTGAATTTCGTAAGCAAATACTTGGAAACAGACAATAATATGGTATTATTAACACTAGAAGGATTACTAACTAGCATGAAGTATTTTCCTATTGATATCGTAGGCCACGAATGTTTTAAAAAATTCATACCCATTGAATGATTATCGAAGAGTTCAGAAAATAATATTCCCTATAGTTGTATAAATTAAAAAGATATTTCAAAAAAGAAAAGTGCATTTCTATGAATCTTTTCGATACAATTCTGAAAATTTGCATGAAAAGATTGGACAAGTATAGAGATAGTAAGAATTTTGGGGATTACGTTGCAAAACATCAAATAGTGAAAATATTTGAAACTTTTAAAAGGAATGAGTTCTTCAGATGTCGTTCTAACCTTCATAAAGAATTCAAATGCTTTATTGTGCATTTATCATTCAAGTTTTTTCAGTTTAATAATTGAGTTTATAGGGTATTTTTAATAAAATTAATATTGTCTTATTTCGTCTAAAAATTATTTTTTCTTCATGAAAGCTCATTATTGAATCTTTTTACATAATAAAAATACAATATAAAAATTACTATTTAAATATTTTATTTTTATTTAGATAGTTTTTTTTAGATTTTACAGGATATTTTAACTTCAATTATTTTCAAAAGGAGTTTGATTAAATCAAATGCTTATTTTTCACAGTTAATTATAATGCATTTTCAGTAGTAATGAAATAACTTTTTGAAATTTTGTATTCTATACACTTTGGGGATTTTTTTAAAAACCGAGGGAAATTTTGTATACCATACACTTTGGGAATTTTTTAAAAAAAACCGAGGGAAAGGGGGGGTTGTGTGTGCGTATTTGATTATGCTTGAAATGACTGGGGAGGTGTTTTTTTCTATTGAAGAATGTAACTAAAATTTTTCATGAAAATTGTTGATCTTCTTGAAGAATTAGAAATCCATGTTTTTAATAAGGAAACAATAGTGAATTTTAATTTTGTTTTTTCATCAAATACACAGTTACAGTCATACTCTTTAGACTTCATTTATAAAAAGATAAAATCCTTTTTCGCCTAAGAGAAAATGTCACCTAGCTGTAATAAATAATTCTATCTGATTTTTTTAATTGAAGAAAAATAACTATACTTATGGAAAAAAACTCTATTTCTTAGTTAAAATTAATGAGAATCTAGAGCTCATTTTTAATATATTAATTCTCTTCAATTTCATAAATGCTAATCACAATCCATGAAAAAAAATTTACCGAATGTTTGCACTTTTTCAGAAAGACTTCGTTTTAAGGTAAAAAATAATTATTTACAAACTAAAAAAGATTTAACAACATATAAATTACATTAAGAGTAGCACAACATTTATATTAAATAGAATTAGTTTTCTATCGTGCAATGATGATGATGTATGTTGAAAAGCTATACAGTGATTGTTCTTTACAAGCTAGGTTTTAGATAATTAGGAAATTTCAAATTTTTCTGCATAAATTGTTGTTTAAAAGTCATCCTTTCAGTTTTTCATTAATTTTTTTTAATATTTACATAGAAATGTTTGAAAAAACCAATAGAAAAACTGAATTCGAATGAGTGTTACTTATCAATACCGTAAATGTAGCTCTAATGAAGAGAATATGAATTCAAGATAAAATTATTAATAAAAAGTCTTCAAATATGATTTCTCGTGAACAAATAGCTTATTCTAAAGGTCTAATTAACTATTAACTAATATTTCTCTAGATTCCAAAAAACCGTGCCGATAAAAAGAATCAGCAGTCCAACTGAAATTTTGTCAATTTTCTGGACAGATATAAAATAATAATAAACAAAAGAATGGATATTGATCAGAATGCATAAGAATATAATTTATTTATATTATTTCATTATGTCGCAAAAATATACAAACACCATCTAAAAATGAAATAAAAACCCGGAATTAACTATTTCATTTCTTTAGCAAATGAAAAGCTGTCTTCATAAAAATTAAAGAATGCTGAATAATAATGAAGAAACTTAAATTTAACCCCTTAGATTCATAAATCATAGTTCTTTTTTATAAATTATTAGTTAACAGTTTTGGGGCAGAATGGTTTTTAATGGTCTTGGAACAAGTTTTTTTTGGAGGGGGGAAAGAAAAATACTTTTAAAATTTAATTTCAGCCTTCAACTTCCATTTAATACCGGACTTGAGAGGGGTTTAAGACGGCTAAAGATGAGATATACATAAATAAATATTATAAAGAAATTGTTTCATTGGTATTATTTCAATGAAGTATAGTTTTCAAGATTGATACATTTTTTTTCAGTACTTTATAAATAGTGGGGAAAAACCAGACGTTCTTCTTTCAGATATTTTGTGGACGAAAAAATCCTCTACCAAAATTTACTAAACTGAATTTCCAGTTACTGTTCATCATTGATTAATCACCATTAAAAATATTTATTTTTATTGATGATTCGTGTTGTACTTATAGTTTTCCACTTTTGGGATAGCAATAAAAGTTTATGGCACAAAGATAATCGCATTTTTTCCCTGATTGGAATCAAAGCTCAATTCATGAGGATGGTTCTTGAAACAAAAGATCCAATAAGTAATTTATGGTGAAAATGCATTTGTTTTAATGATCTAACAAGTTTTTTTTGAAAAAAAACTGCTTATGCATTATCAAGTTATATGCAATTTTCAAAGTTTTTGGAAAGGGGGCAATAAAGTATCAAAAATAGAAATGTTTTTTTTTTTGGTAATGCATAACTTTAAAATAATTGAAATAATATATTTTTTTAACTACCAATTGATTTGATCATTCAGGTTAAATTTTTGCTAATAATAAGTTTTGTATAAAATTAAATTCCTTTATGATTGTTTAATTAAAGAAATACCTCAACGAAAACATTATACACAAAAGTTTTCTTATTTTGCTATACTATATTCTACTACAAGTATTGCTAATCTCTATTTACACAAAGGGAAAAGGAACAGGAAATCTAATAACATTCCGGAATAATAAAATTATTTCAGCATGCTTGGTGGAGATTATTTCATTCTTTTATAAATATGCAAGGTGGTTCAATTTTGGAATGATTAATTTAATATAAATTCATTCTGAAACAGTTTAAATTGTTTTGATGATTATGGAGCCATTCTTTATCTCTTTGGAACTTGAGCAATAATATATATGCCACAAGAGAATATTGAACTTAATGCTTGCAATAAGATTCTGTAAGAGATGCAGTAAAGTTTAGATGAAGAGATTGAATTCCACCAACCAAAAGATAATAATTGTCAATGATGCTCACACTCAGCCTCTAAAATTCGAAAATTTTCATGAACTTAAATTTTATATTTAGTCTTGTTAAGAAAATGCGTGAGAAATGAGTCCCCGAAACAAAACCAAATGATTACAATAAATAGAATTTTTAAATGTCACTTTGAGGTATTAAGTCAAAAATGACATTTTCGGCATTATATCTGGTTTCCTTTAGGATTAACAATTTTATTGATATATTTTTTTCTTAGAGGAGTTCAATTGCCATGATCAACATAACAATTGTAATTATAATTGCAATTGCAATGATGATTTCATCAGAAATTAATTAAGAAGTTTAATAAAAGGGATTAATTTTAGAATCTCTTTTGATTAAAAATCTTTTATTCAATCTGTCAGATTCTTTTAAATTTGAAATAACTGAAGATCTATATTTTAAGATTTTGTAATTATTACCTTTTAAATGAGATTACAAACATCAGAGTTTTTAATTGCTTTTGATGCAGGAGATTAAAATTTGTTAATATTCAATTACTTTGATCATTCATAAGTGATGCATTTTTGGCTGGAACAGTTGTTTCTTCATTTAATGAATCCTTTGACATTTATATAAAAATAATAATTTTTATTGAGTTTATAAAATTTTGCTCTATTTCATTTAAAACTGCTTTTTAAGCGAAATTTCTATATGACAAATGTACATACATATAAGTAAAAAACATATTAGAAAAATGAAGTATTCATTATTAATAAACAAAACATTTTCTACGAAAATAATTTTTAAGGTAAATTTTACTGATTTTTAAAAAACAAAAACAACCATCTCAACTGTTTTTATTTAAATATATTGAAGAATCAAAATGTCATTTAGTAAGCTTCCCTAATTGCTGAATTTATCTTTATTCACTATCCGTTCAAGGACAGATAAAACCTTTACAATCCGAATTTGGTTTAATTTTTTTAATAAATAAGAAGATTTAGAATTAATAATGATAAGTTAAAGCGAATACCCTAGAATCAATTGACTTGGCATTAAAATGAGGTACATGAGGATGTGTTTACTAAACTTGCCACTTTGTAGAATAGTTGGTTGTTGAATTATTACTCTGTAGAATGCATTTTGGTTTTTTTGGAGCAAAGGTGACTAAATGAAATTCATTTTGATTCTTCAATACATTTAAATAAAAACAGGTGAGTGAGTTTAGATATTTTTTTAAAATCAGTAAAATTTACATTAAAACTTATTTTCATAGACAATTTTTCGTTTATGAATGATTAATTCTTCTTTATTAGGTATCCCTTCAATGACAGAAAAACATTTTTAGAATCCGAATTTGGCCAAAAAAAAACTAATAAATAATAAGATTTAGAATTAATAATTGAGAAGTTAAAGCGAATACACTGGAATCAATTGACTTGGCATTAAAATGAGGTACATGAGGATGTGTTTACTAAACTCGCCACTTTGTAGAATAGTTGGTTGTTGAATTATTACTCTGTAGAATGCATTTTGGTTTTTTTGGAGCAAAAGTGACTAAATGAAATTCATTTTGATTCTTCAATACATTTAAATAAAAACAGGTGAGTGAGTTTAGATATTTTTTTTAAAATCAGTAAAATTTACATTAAAACTTATTTTCATAGACAATTTTTCGTTTATGAATGATTAATTCTTCTTTATTAGGTATCCCTTCAATGACAGAAAAACATTTTTAGAATCCGTATTTGGCCAAAAAAAAACTAATAAATAATAAGATTTAGAATTAATAATTGAGAAGTTAAAGCGAATACACTGGAATCAATTGACTTGACAGCAGAATGACGTTCATGAGGATGTGTCTACTCAACTTCTCACTTTGTAGAATACTTGATTGTTCAACCATTACTTTGTAGAATAGATTTGGTTTTTACGAAGCAAAAGAAATATTTTCATTTCAATAACACTGACAGTTGGAAAATCTGCATATTATAAAGCATAAGCAGAATTCTCCTTGTTTAAAAATCCTGAGTATTTTTCAGGAAGATACGTTATTTTCATCACTAAAATATCAATGAAAGATTTTATCAATGAGGTCCAGGTAGTATTTAATGATGCTTCATTGTTAATACTTATTAGTACTTAAATTCCCTCATTTCAATGATAAAAGACCAATATTAAAACTTAACTGAATTTAATTCAATATTCAATAAAAAGACGAATAAAATAAAATAGGATGCATAAATACTGTTTTAGAATTTTATTATGATATATTATTTAATATTCAGTAACAATTTCGTATCATATCTCTGACAGGATCGCAGAGGTATTTAATAAGAATTTTCCGTTGACTTCTGTTACCAGATTTATAATTCGCCATGACTCTAGTCTTGCGTTATTATAGGAATTAATGGAATATTCATCGTTGAATCATTATTCAGTCATGATGAAGAAAATCTAAAAAATTTCAATATTTTAGGATATTTCTTCTCAGGTCAGACAAACACACCAAGGTATTCTTACGGCATTTATTAATTTTTAAATTTGTAATACGTTTGAATTCAATTATTTACTTTTATTTTATTTAATCTATTTTAATTTCATTTTATTTAAATCTTTTCTGCGAAAAAAATATTACAATATTCCTGTAAGCTGAAAAATGAGCTCTGAATTTTTAAATACATAAACACTTAGCCCAAATATCTAAGGACATTATTATCATTCTTTTATTTTAATATACATGACTATCTCTCTACATTGAATTGGAAAATCGTATTTTTTGATATGAAATGCAAACATGAGTTCAAAATTTTATGACTTTGTAATTACTTTGATAAATAATTATGGTTGAAAACATAGCAATTATTTTAACCCGTCGGATACATCGCTTCAAATCTCAGTTAGAATTCGTTTATAAGCTATGAGTTAGTTATTTAAATCCCATCCATTTCTAGAATTTCCAAACAAAGTTTGAGTTAACAACATTGCGTTGCTTGGCTAAGTAGTTAATAATTAGTCACCTGGCTGCATCACACGCTTCTAAGAAAATTGAAGGAATGTTCATAGATAGATCAAACTCAGATAGACTGATTGGAGAAAAGATTGTGCTTATGTAAAGGAACTGCAATGAATTAAAAACTTCCGAGCAGAAATTATTCATTGTAACTGCTTATATATAAACAAATGAATTAATTATTCTCTCTGACATTATTATCATGTCAGAATATGATGTGGTTTTTGGCGTCAACAAAAATCCGTAGGTTAAAAATAAAAATTTTAGTCTCTAGGGGGAGAAATAAAAAAAATATTATCTGCACGAACATCTAAAAATAAATCAGCTTTTTATAATGCGTTGCCATTGCATTTACAAAAGCTTTGATTAAAAAAATAAGTTAATTACTACAGCAAATAAAACCTAGAAAAGTATGATTGTGAGCACGTGATTATATAAAATGAAATAAATAGGAAATATGATTTATTCTTTAATAATAAATGCAAGACAAATTTTTTTTATCGTTTGCAATACTAAAGTTACTAATTAAATAAAACAATTAAAATGAATAAAAATATAATTGTACTTGAACGAGCACGTGATGCATGGCCGTTCAGGAAATTATGTTCCGACATGATACACTGAAATATGCATAGCAGACTTCATTCTAATCTTTTTAATGTTTTTGCTTTCTCAAATGAAATTGTGCATTGTATGCATGTTATAGGTAAAGATTCAATACATAAATCATAGGTTAAAACAAAACTATAATATATAAAGACGGAAGTACCCAAATATATATGAATATATCAAAAATGACTTATAATAAAATTCAAAAAAAATGTGCAAAACTTAAATAACTGAACTACCAAATAAAATTAATATAAAGGGAAAAGTAAGCCAAAACTAAATTCAGATAGCGAGATTATTTTCATGGAACTGGAAAAAATTTAACAATCTATATAATTCAGTCTAGCATCTATACTACTATTATAAATGTTAAAGTTTGGATGGATAGATGGATGATGTTAGTAAATCATACCAGAAGAGCTGAGCGAAATTGGATGAAATCTAGTACAGAGATATATTATAATCTAGAATAGTACATAGGCTATTATTTACTCCGGTTAATTGAGTGGTTATTTTTTATTAATTAAAAACTAAATTTCCCGCCAAAATTCTTCATTTCCCCACCGCCAAATGAGCAAGATTTCAGCTTGTTTTTTTCCCATGCTTAAGAGGTTACGCTTAACAAATTTTCGATTATTTCAAACTATTCTATTTATTTTCTTAGTGTTTGATGCATTTAAAACTAAACATTTTTAACTAATAGATTTTTAGCAATCATTTTGAAGTACTTTTGAATTAAAATTATACAGAATAAAGAAAATTAAAATTTTCTATTCTAGCGTTGAAAATTCATGCATTTGTGTAGCTCCAATTGGCGTTGAAAATTCAGGCATGTGCAGTGCGCTGTAATTGTAGACAACTGTATTTTCATTTAATTAAAGATTTATAAATTATATGTATAATACTCTTGTAGCTGTCTCAATCTCGATTCATAAATAAAATAGACTTGACTTGATTATTATAAGAAATTTGGATAGGATTTGCTGTTTTGCTTTATTTCGGGTACACACTGTAAATAAATTTTTACATTAGTTGTGTGTTTTTCCATGCATACGAAGTCGGGGGTAAAAGTTAGTAATTTATAATAATAATGCATTAACCATTCAAGCATGTATTAAAATATTTTTTTTCTCTGTACGAGTTTCTAGTGACCGCTGAAATTAATGAATGCAAGTGAGATTTTATCTACAGGTATTTTAAAGTATGCACTATATAGTGAAATGATGAGTAAGAACTGATCTCTCACAGCCACGGTTACAGCTACAAAATTTTAAGAAATTCAAGTGAAGGTGGTATTTATAATTGAACCGTGCAATAAAGAAAGGCATGAACAGTTTTGATACGGTATCTGTGCCGTTACAAACACGGAGATAAGTTATATACAAAAAATGTGCATACATTTAATAAATGCAGAGAAATGAAGCAAAGAGCATTTTAATTAGCTCGTGTGTATTCTTTCAGAATCGATAGTACTTTCATCAGGGATATGATGAATCAGAATAATAAGCGCATATCGGTGGATGAATATTGAAATCACAAACTTAATCTGGGAGCATAGTTTCCTAAACAAATGATAGATCTTTCATGGGCTTATTATTTTCATCTTTCGTGATGTTGATATGATTTAACCTACTCATGCAAAATAAAATTAAAAAATTGGTGACGATATTATTCTTCCTTTTTGGAAGAATACTGAAATTTGTAACAAATATTCCTTCAGTTTCTTCTTTATTTAAATTAGCAAACTCACAGATCTAATTATGAATGTCAGGACTCACTACCGCATGCCTTCGCTCAAACTTTTTCATTCATTAAGTGGCAGCCTTGTATTCATTCTTCTCATTTGACGAAAGAGGAGACACTTTCTCCAGCTCTTTCTACATTTTTCTTCCTTCTAGTCTTCTCTTGAATTATACCTAGGGTATTTTATCTTTTAATATCGATATTCTTATCAAAGATAATAGAAAGCTTGCTCTTTTTTTTCTTGTTCCTCAGGTTGATTTGTTTGGCACAGTTGAATTAAATATTTCTTAGCTAAAATCGTAAACTTGCTCAAACCATATTGTTAAATAAGATAAGACGCTTATCTACTTTATATCTTGGCTATTATCTCTACTTAGATTTATGTATTGTGCACAATTTTCTACACTTCGTTGTTTCACGACATCATAATATCAGACTTGAACCCTTTATTTACCGAATTATGTTGCCATCAAATTTTCAACTTCATTTTTGCGCCAGTAGTTAAGTTCCCTCTCAGAATAATCCCAGAGAACCCAAGAGAAAAATTTTAATTAATAGAAATATCTTAATTTAATTATTAATTAAATATTTTAAATTCCTACCGTTAGTATATATAAACTTCTTGCTATTTGGGTTACATTCTCCGCTTTCTTTAGGATACAATCGGCAAAAATAGTCATATTAACGAAGTTACAAGCTAAACTTAATTAGTACTTTTAAGTACCGTCAGTAAATAAAGGGTTAAGAAAGAAAAATATGAAGAAAAGGCAAAGCAGATTTAAAAAAAAAAACAGATATCAATTATGCAACGGAAAAGCAAAGTTTCGAAAATATTTGCCAAAGCATCATTAAAAACCTTTCAATGATGAATAAGTTTCCTACACATCTGACTTCGATTTGCGTGATTGTTTCCTCCCGTCAGCTGTCCACTACACATTGACCTCTTTCATCTCTCTTACAGATATCAGATGACGGCCTAATGTATAACATGTGATGATTTATATCTAAATATATTCTTATCATCTAAGCATGAGAATGTTGCTCAAATATCCTAATCGTAAATTTTCACTATACGGTCATATGTTCGTAACCTGAACATTTGTTTGTTGTCTACTACAATGAGTAGAAAATAGACACTGATGAGAGTGTATGAGAGTGTCTGGCTCTTTTGGAGAAACGTATGACACGAATGATTTTTCTTTGATATTTTATGTCAAAAGGGACTTTCGAAAATAATTACAACTAGACTTTTCAGTTCAATTGACTTTTCCATTCGTAAATAAGTGGAGGAAAACTTTACTTTGAAAGTCTGTAGAATACAAATATTGAATGTACGAACTCGTGAAAAATTGAACAAACGAAATTCTATGGAAATTCCATATGTTCAATGAAAACATTATCTTGAATCTCTTAGAATATTTTCCTAAATAGCATTTGTTATTATAATGCTTGGTATTAGGTATACGATATCTTGGAAATATACAATATATAGGAAAAGACTTTTAATAGTAAAATAATTCATACTTGGTCTATAGGTATTCTATGCACTCAGAAAGCTTCATTAGTGGCAAGAAATTTTCTGAATATTTTATTATTTTACTCTTATTTATTTTTATTCATTTGCATTGATTTTTTTTATTTTAATTTTCTGACAATATATACTGGTCGAGCTAAAGCATTGCAAAATTAATTAAGTTAATTATGGATCTTTTATTTTAATATTTTTCTTAATCAAGGAAATATAATTATTATTTTATATTATTGTAAATTTTGCAATATTCTTATAAAAAAAGTCTAATAGATTTTTTGTTGAGAATTATACTGCACATTATATAAATATACAGATGAAGTATTTCACTAAAACAGTTCTAAGCAGAATAACATAAACTAAGTTTCAAAATTTCTATTATTGTAAAATAAAATTATTAAAGATGAGAAAACGAAAAGTTTTCTAATCTACTTGTATAAAAAATTACACAAAATGAAAAGAGAGTGCAAAAAAAATCTTTTTAACAAAAAATAGATTATCTTATGTAATAATGCAAAATATTGCAGCGCTATGATATAAAAAAATTATTAATGTTCAGGTAAAAAATTCGAGGTTAAAACTGATATCCAGCAGATTTAATCACATCCTCTGGATATGTATAATATTAAATAATGATTAGAAAACATTTCTTAATTTTTTATAATCTAAACAAAACATTGAGATTGATGCATTTTTTTGGATAAA
Organism: Argiope argentata; assembly: GCA_026289955.1. NCBI lineage: Eukaryota > Metazoa > Arthropoda > Arachnida > Araneae > Araneidae > Argiope > Argiope argentata. The sequence continues at coordinate 766,489 of JAOUZG010016587.1, read as the reverse complement.
AAAGGAGAAAGTTGGACTCAATATATGATGGAAGGAAATTGTGGTCTAATTTAATAATCTAAAATATATTGAAAAAAATTGATGTATTCTTTGTCGCATTAATAGACAAAAATATATTTCATAATATGCGCTTTCATTTGGCGTTGCCTTGAATTACTTATAAAGCGTGTCTTTACTGTTTTTCTCGCAGCCATATTTCTTACATCTTTTATTAATTTTTTTCATCGTTTTTCCCCCGTTTTTAATTTTTACTCATTTTAATCCCCGAAATCTCATAATGGTTAAGTAAACAATAGTGAAAAGCGAAAAGGCAAGCGTTTAAAAAATTGTAGATGATTTGGTAGCTCTAGGAGATGAGTCGTTACTAAATGCTCAAAAATATTGCAAAAAAATTGAAAATATTTTACAGTATTGATATTGCAGTGATTTATAATACAGATGGTATTCGATGACTTTGTAAAAATGTTTTCCATGGAATACTGGTGAATATTAGACGTCATTATATAAACACGAATATAAAAAACATTATATGAATAGAATGCGTTGAATAGCATTATTTTATATCGCGAATGCAGTACATATCGGAAAGAAACCATGACATTTTTATCTTACTTGAAGGCGCTGTATTTATTGTATAACATTGTATATTATATAAGTGTTACTGAGAAGAAAGAAATGCAGCCTTTATTTCGTTACGTCGGATGCTCTGAGATTAGAAAACCCAGTTGGAAAGAAAGTGTTTTATTTAAAAATAGACGCCGATTTATAGCAGGTTCGATAATTCCAAGAAATTCAACAACGAAATCAGATTATACTAATACTCATTAATAAAAACCAAGAAATAACAAATCTTTTTAGAAAATTGGGTTTTCAACATAAATCTAAATTATGTTCTCTCTATCAATGAATTCTGAAGACGAGAATAAAGTTAATCATGTTCTTAGAATTAGAAGAATATAAATTAATTTTAATTGAATTACTAACTCGAAATGGAATAAATTTTGTACATAGTGTAGAATTCTATTGAAAAAATACCAATTAATGGTGAATAATATTCAGTTACATTAGTTTCTTTTAAACCATATTATTGATAATATTTAACTGAAAAAAGTAGCTTACTTTATTCCATGCTGTTGTCACTTGTTGGAACAAAGTTAATCATCATGTTCTTACACAAATTTAATTCGTATTATTACTCCCGAGTTTTTGACATGATGTAAAAAATTAATAAGTTCTAATATAAAACAGAATAATTACCATCACGAATATACTGAGTTAAAACCACAAGTAAATTCCAACAAGTGCCACCAGCATGGAATAAAGTAAGCCATTTGTTCAGTTAAATATTATCAATAATATGTTTTTTTAAAAAAAACTAAGGTAATTGAATGTTATTCAATATTAATTGGTATTTTTTTAATGGAATTCTACATTCGATACAAAATTTATTCCATTTCTAATTAGTTATTCCATTAAAATTAATTTATATATTTCTAATTCCATTGAAATTAGTAAATTCGAATATCAAACAGAATAATTACCATCATGAATATACCGAAAGATAATCGCATGTAAATTCCAACAAGTGACAGCAGTATAAAATAAAGTAAGCCATTTGTTCAGTTAAGTATTATTAATAATATAATTTTAAAGAAACTTATGTAATTGAAAGTTATTCAACATTAATTAATATTTTTTAATGTAATACTACATACAACACAAAATCTATTCAATTTCAAATTGATCATTCAATAATGCTATAATGTGAAAAAGCTATTTTCACTGGTGAAGCGATAGACTGTGATAGTGGGTTTGAGGTAAAGCGATACCATATTTGGATGAGAAGCAACATATATTTGAATGAGAAATATTACATAAAATTACTGAATTCCAAGAAAAAAACCATAGAAATTAATTGCAATATTTCATGAAATTACTGAATACCACGAAAAAATCATAGAATTAATTGCAATATTACATAAAATTACTGAATGCCAAGAAAAAAATCATGGTGATTAATTGCAATCAATAATTATTCTAATAATTCAAAATAGTTATAGAATTTTCTTTTATTGATGAAACTAAACGACCTGTATTCAGGAAACCAAACCTGTTATATTAAACGACTCTTTAATGAAATAAATGTAGCTTTCGTCATGAAGGTTTCCCCCTTCGAGTTATAAAACTAAAAAATCAATTTAATGAGCTATTACTGAATGTCAAGAAAAAATCATGGAACCTAATTGCAATATCACAGGAAAATATTGAATGCCAAGAAAAAATCATAGCAATTAATTGCAATCAATAACTACAATAATAATTCAAAATAGCTACGGGATTTTCTTTGGTTGATGAAAATAAACAACCTGTATTCAGGTATTGAACTCTCGGTTATATTAAACGACTCTTTAATGAAATAAATGTAGCTTTTGTCATGAAGGGTTTTCCCTGTCATTTTTTCCCTGCAAGTTATAAAATTTAAAAATCAGCTAAAGGCCTTATTGTCAGCAATATTGAGAAACTAAAATTATAATTCATATCTTTGTAAAACCAAAAATAGTGTCTTCTTTTGAAAATTAGTTCATTATTTATCTAACATGTATTGGTGAGACGCCTGAAATCCTGAAAATAAATACTTCTTTTACAAATGAAATGCAAAATTTAACCAATTTTAGCCGTACCAAAATATCTTCTAAGTATCTTTATGCATCAGAGAACAATTATTTGAAATATTTCAGAGAAGATATTTCTTTACTGAGCAATGGATTTTTTAAATTTCTTCTCCATAAGTTTCTGGAAACAGACAAGATAAAATGCTATCATCAAAAACTTGTCCAACTGAATTTACTTTCATTTTTTGAAAGCAAATTCTAATTCACGTCTCTAAACAGATGAAAAAAAAGTGCCAAATTGAATAATAATCTAAAACTGGTCCTTCCAGTAAGTTTCATTAATAACTCGAAGCAATCTCGGTGATGAAATTTTATCTCAAAGAATCAAATGAAACACATGTATTGCGTAAGAAGAGTTTCTTCAATGTCCGAATAAAAATTCTTTTCTGGGCTCATATGTCATGTCTCAAAAACTTGATATTTAGGAAGGTGTCAATAAATCAGAGCGAAGAGCCCAAAGTTAGACAGTCCTCCCCCCCCCTCCAAATTCTAGGCAGGGAATGTATCGGAAAACATTTTATGAAGGAAGATCGATAGATAATCTAATGTAATAACTGTGCGCCAAGCTTCGATTTTAGTTGAATATGCGAAAGCTTCTTGCCTGTGATTTTTTTTCTCCTATGCGCTTTTAACTGTTCTCAGATATATTTTTCGTGATTTTAACGGTTTTTATTTCCTTTTTTAGGAAAAGAGGTTTTCTGTACGCCTGCATTAAAACTTTAGTCTTATGCTACGCAATAAAAAAAATATTTTATGTCATTTATTGCCCACTGAACACTAAAAAATGATTCAGAGCCCTTTTTAACATAATGAAAATATACCATTTTGAAAATGGTTGTTTCCATAAAAAAAAATCTGAATCCATCCAATCGTGATTTAAAATTAACAGTAAATTTCATTAATTTTAAAAGGATTCTTTGCTAATTTGCTTCATATTAAATAATAATTCTTAAAACATAATAAAATAAGAAAATGTACCATAAAAATTTTAATTAAAAAATATTATATCATAATTCTTTTGAAAATGGTTAATTCTGGAAAACTCTGTGTGACATAAAATTATTAGTAAGTCATTTTAATTTCTAAAGGAATGTTTGCTAATCTGTTTTATATTATACCATAATTTTTAAAAAATACTATTCCATAATTCTTTTGAAAATGGTTGATTCTAGAAAACTGTGTGTCATAAAATTAGCTGTAATTCATTTTAATTTTTAAAGAAATGTTTGCTAATTTTTTATATTAATTTTTTTTATTATTTTATTCAATTGATTATTAGATTCTCTATGTAATTTATATTAAGTGGATACCCCAATCGCATTTTATTACCCTATTATTTTCATCATATTCTATTTCGTTTGAAGCTCACCTGTAAACTTGCTGAAAATTCAATCCTTTATAAGCTAATGTTTTCTTCTTATAGTGATGAGCCTTTGTTTGCTTTCTACGTTGAGTTCAAAATTCCTATTGTAGTTAAAATGCCGGAAATGTATTAATTATAAAATTCCCTCCCCCCTGCCCCCTAAATGCCAGGGCGATGGTATGTAACTTTCAATAAAGATACTGTATCGTAAATTTATTTATAAGCTAAGAAAAATCTGAATTATTTTTTTGCCTAAATGGAACTCGACTATTACGTTATCAAAATAAAATTATGATATATCATAATTTTAAAAAAATACTATTCCATAAAAATTTAAAAATATATTATTCCATAATTCTTTTCAAAATGGTTCATTCCACAAAAAATCTGAATCCATTCAGTTGTGATATAAAATTAGCAGTAAGTCTCACTAATTTTTAAAGGATTGTTTGCTAATTTATTTTATATTATACAATAATTCCTAAATACCATAGGTGTATGAATTTTATCTTAATTTTGATATACTTTCTTGTTAATTGCATGCAATGTATTGGAAACTTTATAAAATGAAATGCATTACTGAAGATTTGCCAAAATTAATGAAGATTTGTCTTTGAAATTCAAGTTTCAGAGATAATGAAACTCATTCTCTCTTACTAAAGATCGTTAGTAAAAATTTAAATGAATTTTTTTTCAAACGAATTGGAATCCTATATTATATTATATATATATATATATATATATATATATAATATAATATATGAATATAAATATATATATATATATATAAACTTCTGCAACATATTTGTTTTCAGTTAGTTTAACTTATGCGAAAATACAAATTAAAAGTAGTTAAATACTGATTAAAGTTGATGAGTATGTTTCTTGGTATCCTTTGTAGCTTTTCATTACAACTAGATGGTGCTTTCAGTCTTGAAATGGGTATGAGATCTTTCATTCCCTAAGAGTTGTAGATATTATGCACTGATATAAGCAGTTAAAGATTAATTTTTTGTTCTTTTTCTTGGACTGATTTATTTGCAATCACACCTGCTTAGTTCTATATCTAGAATGTTAAAATACTAACATGACATGAAGTAATTGAATATTCTGAAAAATGTAAGTAATTAATATGAAATTTAAATACTTCAATAGAATTAACAAAAATGAAGCAGAATAAATGAAAAATTATAGTTATTTTTTGAAAAATCTGGATAGTTCAACTACAATCTCTATCTAGCGAAAATGGATACAGATCGAGAAATGTTTGGATAAATCTTCTGCATTGTATTAATATTTCACATAAATGAATCGTAAATGACTTATATATCTTTAAACTTTAATTTCATTTTTAATGGCACTGTATTGACATTTATAGTCAATACTTAAACCAATCATATCAATTTTTTGACTTTAACTTTTTTTTTATTTTTACATCTACTGTATTCCCCAAGATTTTGAAAACTTTTTGCTACAGAGCATTGATATCTTACAACAATATTAGTATTTGATTTAATACTTAAGAACTATATATAATTTTGAAGATAATTAAAAAAGAAGGCAATGCATTGAATTATGTTCAATTGCTCTTATTTTTTAAACTTATAAATAAATAAATAGAATAAAGAGCACTGCTTAAGTCGATAAGACATAGCTTTTCTTCATTTGAATTTAGCTAATGCACAAGAGTTTTAGAAAGCCAGTAAAGTTGTATCTTGTTATGAGTAGAATTCAACAACTGATAGGTTTTGGAGCTGTAAGGCTAATCCCCCCCCTGCTTTTTGTGGTTTCAATTAAGTTGACCACTGTTTTTTGCATTCTTCTATTCTGTGAGTTGTCAAAATATATAAAAAAAGATTTCACTCATGACATTGACTTATCACCGAAACAACAAAGTAAAAATTTACTAACGCTTGAATAAAGATTTAGTTTTAAAGAGATTAGAGAAAACTAGTAGAAATCAAACTAAAAGCAGTATTTTTGAAGTAATATCTATAAACTCAATCACTAGAAAACCAAACGGGTAAAGGCAATAACCCCACAACACCTAACGATGATAAAATAATCAAAATAAAATATCTTCAGGATAAATGGAAATCATTTGGGCATAAATAAAGGGAAATTTTCTAATGCAATGCCACATTGAGTATTAAGGCCATTCGACTTAGACTGCTGGAATTTGTTCTCAATACAAGAATTCCAGGGGGGAAATTCATTTAAAAAACAATGATTTTAACAATTAAATTGAGTTAAATAGAATGGAACAGTGTGGTTTGGAATTTCACTATTTTATACGATAGCATTAAATTAGCAAAGAAAAGAGTTGAAGATTCTTCTCTTCATTTGACTACACTTACTGTTAAATTGTACTTGCAAAGTGTCATGCACTTGATTGTATTACACTTAGTATTATAATCTGGGTTACATGACAACAAAATCTCTCTAAAGAATTAGTATGATTAATGGGAATATAAATGCCTTAAATTAAATGAAATGTTATTTCTAAAGTCTTGCCTTCCCGAAGTGATCTTTTCCCAGATAAGGAAGAATTTATAATTCATCAGGATTCAGATCCATGCCATGTTACCATTTTATGTAAAAACTAATATCAAAATAATCGTATTTCACAACAGGAATGGTCTGGGAATAGTGCAAGTCTTAACTCGGTCGAGAATATATGGGTAGACTTAGTAAATATGTTACATAAAAACATCACCAACAAAACCCAAATAAATAATGCAATAAATCAATTATGGTATCATATTATAACAACTGAGGGACAACATTGCAAGACTGTAATTGATACTAAAGCTTACACGAGAAAATATTAACCACCAGAAGTTAAAATTTTAACATGTATCTTTACTTTTTTATTTCTTTATAACTGTTGTCTTAACAAAAATATCCATTATAAAAATATTGTATTAAGTTTCTGGTTAAATTAGCATGACTATTTAAAACTTTATAGCATTTTTCCAAACAGAATAATTTTATGAGCCCTCAAATCTCAGAGAGGCGTTTTTACCAAAAAGTTCCCGTAATTTTAGTCACTATTTTATGTTCATTCGTACTTTGTTTAACCAACTTTTCAAACACTGCTTTATAAATATTATTTTATTTGATCTAGGATTTAACAGAACTTTCTACAACTCTAATCATTTCGGCTTGCGTAAAAACACTTTCTTTGGAGAAGCAGCAAAATCGAATCTGTTTGCCGAATCGATTGTTCGATTCTTCTCTGTTTTTTACATGATGATCCTTTTGGAAAGAAAATTGTCTCAACAATGGAGAAGTATTAGTTTAAAGTAATATCCAAAAGAATTTTCTAATATTCTATGTAATTTTTTCGATATTTTTCCCATTCTAATGCATTTGTTAAACAATTGCGATTCGTTCTCCCGGATAGGTGTGAAAATGGCGGTATTCTGATCGTATTAGAATTTTGCTATGTAACTTCGAAACTTGAGCTGGACTTTGCTTTCAGTCTTTCTTGGATTGTGTCAACTATTCTTCGCGTTTGACGAGAAACAAATTTATATAATATCATCAGAAATGAAGGATTGGATATTAAACATTTATATTATTCAAAACTATAACTCACATCTAATCAGTGATATACAAAAATAAAGAAAAACTTTCATTTTTTTTCATTTACGAATGTCCGATTCATTACGAATGTCTAACCATAGCATATATCAGTTATCAAATTCATTCCCCTCATTTTAAAGTTTTACTTTGTCAACGGTACTTAATAAAGCATTGATGCGTTCTTTAATGTTGTCAACAGCGTGTATGCGGATAGGTAGAGCTATAAACGTGGTCCTTGATGTTACACATAAAAAGAAATCAGATTAGGTAAGATCCCGAGATCATGGTGGCCATACGATAAAAGGATAAATCAATGTTACCTCCACTTCCAATCCAGCTTTGCGAAAGCTCCTTATTTAGGGTAAGCTATGGACATCCAAATCTCAATGTGATGAGACCTCATCTTTTTGAAAGATAACATTCGTATGGTCCTCAAGTATTTGTGGAAATAATACATACCACTACATATGTCCAGATAGTTGTCACCTGCTTAGTGATGTTAAAAACACAATTTAGGATGTTTCTTCTTTGTTTTCCTGTATCACTATTTCAATTATTTGTAATAGTTTTGAAAATAAGAAGTGTTAATATTTGCTCAACCATTTATCCCGTGTTTTACTCATTGATCTTTACGAGAACTAGTAATGGTCAATGACGAATGGTTTTGAGAAAAATGATACAAATTGGCGAGAATTAATACTAATCAAAAAGGCCAAAATAATAGATTACTTGCCTATTACTCTTTCTTTCGTTGGTTGTTTACTATTAATAAGGCAACTATAAACGTAAAAGAAATATAATAAATGTATTTCAGAAGTACTTCTTTTAATATATTCTCTCATATGACTATTTCGCATCTCAACCTGTTTGTATCAACTTACTGCTGAGCAATATGCTTTCATTATTGAAAATTCTCATGTTATGCATGTTTGATATGGATATCATAAAAATATTTGCTTCAAGATTTTAAATTCATTATTCTTAAGGTTATTTTCATACTTGAAGCTGCTAAAGACTCTTTAATCGACAATGTCCAGCATAATGATAAACTCGAGAAAACATTGACTTGGTGTCTTTATTAATTTCAATTTTCGTTTAGATATTTCTCCCAATCTACTGGAAAAAGTTATTCTTAGTTTTTTGAACAATGATTAAGTATATAAAATGAATTAATTTTGTCAATACAAAAATTATGCGGTCTAAGATTCATATAAATTAGCAAAAACGTTTTCTTTCTGGTAGACTGAAAAATTATCATCAATATATTTGGAAATGCCCTCTCCCTGCCTTCCAGAAAGAAATCATGCAAAACCCTAATTTTTTATAGATTGTTCATACCTTTATTGTATTACTACATGCGTTAGGTATAGATCTTGAATTAGCTAGAAGAGACTCATGAATGGGTGGAAAGAGAGCTGTAAAAAATGAAGAATTTTCCTTGAATCAGAGAAATTTTGAATAATAATATGAACAAAGAAATAACAATCGAGCAGATTTCTAGACGGTTGTTTAAGATATTTTTTTTATTTAAATAGCACAACAAAACTCTTCGTGTACCACAAATTAGGCTACAAGGAGTACAAAACTAAGTAAAAGGCCACAAAAGGTTTAAAAATTTAAATTATGCACAAACTTGGCAAGAATAACGAAAGTCTCCATCCTTTCTTTCTTCCTTCCTTTTAACCAGATGTTTAAGATTATGGAACACGAATAAACATGAAAAACAAACATTGGAGTTAAAACTAAAATTCCCAATGCAAAAATATGTTGTGCTCAATTAATTGATATTATTATTTACCCCTAGTTTTTAGTAAATAGCTAGTTTGCCGAGAATATTAGTTTATTTTCTATTAAATTGTTTATTCATAACTTAATGTTCATGTTTTTCCCTTGAAAATAATTGTAAGCATATAATTCTGGCTGACATCAAAGCCGCGGTTATTCTAAAATTATTCCACTTATTCTATTCATTGAATATTTGAATCATTATATTAGAGTTAAGTCTCATGATATAACAATATTATTGGAATAGTTACTGTTCAGATAATAAAATTTTTAACTTTGGTGATATTATACCGTGTGTCCAAAAAGTTCCCGTACTCCAAATTTAAAAAATCATTGACCATGATTTTTTTTCAAGTATATTAAATGTTACCATCCGAGTAATGAAACCATGGACATGCTTGAAGCTTTTTTCGGCGATCGACTTATCTCAAAAAAACTTTGGCCCCCTCGATCCACTGATCTGACCATACCGGACTTTTTCTGTGAGGATATTTAAAGGACAAAATTTATGAAGGTGGTCCTCAAACAATAGATGATTTGAAAATCGCAATTACCCAAAGGATACAAGAAATCACTCCTAGCATGTCAAAACGCGTTTCGAAAATCATACGCAAACGAGTTCAGCTTTGTCTCTAAGAAAGGGGTGGACATTTTGAACATTTATTATAAATTTAAGTTCAGTATTTTTTCCTTAGTTATGATAAAAGTGCTTTTTATATTGGCATAAAAATAATTCTTTTTAAACATATTGTTTTTGTAAAATAAATTCACAAATTATCAGTATGGGAACTTTTTGGACACCCTGTAGTATTATTTTTATTATTGCTCTTGTAACTTACACAGATATTGAATAGAATCTTCCTCTCTTAGTTTCTAACAGTGTAAGGAAATTGTGGTATAAAATATTTGACGAAATGAGAAAAACGGTTTGAATTTCAATTCAGCAATGTAAAATATTTAAGAAATTGCCGAGTTTCCGGAAAATATTCCGCGACAATTAAGTTGGGATAATTAAAAAGACGATTTCTTATAATTAAAATGACTTTAAAACAATGATACTTTGGAAAATTATGGGTGAGAATGCCACAATCTAGTTTGATTTCTAATTAATTAAATTTATAATTAAAATTTTATAAAAGCTCCAAATGCGCATTCCCATCCTCTAAAATATATTTGTGTCAAATTTAGCAGCTCTAAGTCAGATGGCCTGTCATGCAGAGCGTCAACAGTTCCATATTCCTCATTATTATCAGTAGAAATATGATTATTTTCCCAAAAGAATTCTTTTAATAAATGATTTATCTTACCTTCGCGAAATCCAATTGAAACCGGAAACTAATAAGTCCGAGTTTTCCTTCTGATTCATCACAAAGAGGGATAAAATGAAATTAGACCTTATAAGGAAGTTTAAATTAATTTTAATATCTCAGCTGAAAGACACTGAAACCATTAACGGCGACGAAATTTATTAAAAGAGCTTTCTCTAAATGATAACTTTCTTCCATTCAAGTCCTCTATTCGATATAAATAATGATTTAACAAATTCGGCCCAAAAGCTTCAATTCAATCTCCGTTAATAAAATCTCTAAAGCGGAGCCCAAATCGAATAAACGGCATAAAAATCATTCGTTGCACGGGGATTTTTGAAAGCGAAACAAAATGAAAAAGCGTTCTCTCTGGAAGCTTTGAAATGCTTTCCTGTTTAATACCTGATCAAACTTAATCGTCTCTAATCAAATAAGTGAATCGATCGTGACGGCGCCCGTTAAAGTGCAAAATTTCCAGCGACAAATAAACAACAAAAGACTGGCTGAGGTTTTCAAAGAGTCAACAGTGTTCCCTCAGGGAAAGCAATTGACTAATGAGATTGCCTGCTTATGATCAGTTGCACGAATTGGTGCAAATAAACGGTTTTGTTTCACACTAAATAGAATGCAAATGATTGACGTGGATTGCAAAGAAAGAAAATAATGAGTGTCGAAATGAAAGCTTTGTTACTTGTTGCAATCGTTTATTACAACAGATTTTTTTATATTTTTAAGAGTGACTAAATAAATTTATTAAGACAAAAGTAAAAAATTTAGTCGTTTATTGTTTTTATTTATTTATTTATTTGTGTATACTTAACACATTCTTACAATTCCGCTTTGTTTCTCAATGAAAAATAATTTTTCTTAAACTTAATTATTTCACAACACTAATCATGGTAAATAGAACATTTTCTAAGAATGGTAGATTGTCTTAACATTATCGTCTTAATATGACGCGAAAGTTTTCATTACACCATAGCTGCTCTAGTCTTGAAAATATTTTAAGAGAGCAATTTTTTAGAAACCTTTTGAAAACATACATTAGTTTTTATATTTAATAAATTTACCGAGTTAGTTCCTTCTATGAGTTTTCTGCTATTTTTTTACAATCCGTTTAGCACTGAATAAGAAAGCTATTTTTACGCCACAGGCAACTAAAGCATAAAACAAATGAAACTTAATGGTCTAAAAAAGTTTGTCATTAATTAATTAATAATTTAAAGTTTAAAGTTTTCAAATAAGATAAAGTAAATTTCAATTCAGAAAATTCATTCTGTTTCTTATTAATCACTATTAGAACAGAAAATGTGTCGATCTGAAAGAACTAAACCCAAAATCCAAATTTATATCGTACATTACAGAATCAAATAAATACCACAGAATTATTCTCAAACATTTGATGTCTTATTGTATCAAAGACAGCACCTGCAATATTTGCTTTTAAAAGATAGTTTAAATAAACACTGTATGTTTATAATATTTATTAAGCGTAAAGTGATTTCTTTTTTTATTTAAAGATTTTATTTGGTTTCAATTTTTGGATCACTTAAAATATAATCAACGGCATTTCCGGTATGATCCTCCGAAATGAAAAATTAATTTGCTTTTATTTTTCAAGAAATTATTATTTTTTTAAATGAGTTAGAGGGGCAATTTTGAAATTTTTTTAGGTTTTTCTTAATTTTATAAATAATGATTTCTAATATTCCTAATATAATTTATAATTGAAGCTGTTCAGTCTTTATAGATACACTTTAAAGATACAATTCTGAGTAAAAATATTTTTTCAAAAGCAACTCTTCATTTTGAAGATGTTGATAAATTCTTAGAAATTAGTTGATCAACAAAATGAAATATGCCATTTCATGAAGGGAACAAAAGATCAATTGGCTGGAAATATTTATGTGTGAATTGTTTTTTAAAAAGTTATTGGGGAGACTTGCTTTTCCTGAACGCAAAGCTACTCATCACTTCAAAGATGCCTATAGATTCTTAGAAGTTCGCTGATCAACAAAGTTAAATATGCCATTTTATTATGAGAACAAAAACTCATTTATATAAACATATTTATTTGTGAATTGTTTTAAAAAATGTTTATGGGGAACTTCATATGAAGAAGACTAATTGTGCAAATATATTATACAGTGACATCCTAAATGGTCAAAAAGACATTTTGACACAATATTATGTCTTTTCAGGTAACGTTTTTGCAATAGAATGATGTCATATTCACTTTCAAGAATGTCATTGAAAATGTAACTACATATTGATTTACGCTGGTTGTGACGTCACTACCTTTTTCCTTCTGCCTGATGCGCAATGGTTTTGTCACGTGAGTATAAACTGATTTTATAATTTAAACATATTCTAAATTTACGAATTTTTCGAATACTTGTTCTTCGAGAAGCAGCAGCAATGGAAATAATACCAAATATTCATAAACAAAGAATTCAATGAATCTTCTTTCTTCTATCGCTTACTCATATGGCAGGGCGTTAATATAAAAAAATCATTGATATTTTAATGAATTATTAAATGCTCGTATGTTTTGAAACTTCGCTTCACTTTATTCCTTAAAGTATACTATTTTATTCCAGATTTTTTTTAAAAAAAATCCAGTGTATCCCCTTCCATTCCGGTACTTTCATTCCAAGCACCGGAAAAATTATCCTTTAAATATAAAAGGTTGTAAAAATCTTTTTGTAATTCTACGCCTTCATAATTCAGATAGTGATTTTTCTTTTACGACGATTAAAAAAAGGCAGAAAATTATAATATGACCATAAGAAAAAATTAATTCATTTTTTAAGTTGTCGCTAAGACACGTCCATTTCTTTGATCGAAAAAAGGGAGTAATGCGTTGTTCTTAAGATTAGAAATTTTAGCGTCCTGTATTTTTTCCAGGATTGAAAAATAGGACGGAAAAGAATTTTAATATCCTTTCTGTAAAGAATAAAGTGGACTGAATTTTTTTTCCCTTCATTTTTTTCTACCATCATAAATGCCTTCAAGCGGCGAAAAGATCATCATAAAGTGACAAAAAGTTGTTGACGATACGAGAAGAAAATAGACGTAAAAACCGTTTGCTTGTTTCTTAAAATTTTTAATTACTTAAATACTTAAGAATGAAATCTTTTGCTTGGTGCAAAATTTCAACGTCTTTTTTTAACTTCAGCATTTTGAAATAACAAAGATTTTATTTAATGTTTTAAGTAAGAGAAATATTTTTTGTTGGAATTATGACGAAGATATTAAAAATTTATTCAAAAATGTGTAGTGATTTCCGAATAAATACAAAATTGATTATCAGTTGTATTTAATAATATGAACAAAAATATCAATGTATTCAAAAATAACCAACAACTTGCAGTTAAATTCCAAACTGATAAATTCATATTCAACCTCCCGTGTTCATTAAAATTAATCCAAATTCAAAAAATGATTACAATAATCCAATCACTGCAGGTTTGATTATTCGAAGTAATAATTTGCTTCAAATATTTCCATGATTAAATATTTAATGTATAATTAGTATAAAGATAATACACTAAAGGGGTTTCTGTTAAAAATGAGACAAATTTGCAATCTTTTAAATAACCATCGTTCATCTAACAAAGGAGTTAAAATGAAAACTTACATAATATTATTAAAAGCAAAAAATTAAATTGCTCAATTTAACCACAATTTTAAGCACACATAGCTAAAAAACAAGGCAGTGCGTCAAGCTTATTACTTTAATACAAGTTATTGTAATTCTTATAGAAAAAAATATTATTCGATTTTTCAAAACTTTGGTACAGATTTTTAAAACGTTGTTTGAAATAATATCTTGCCATCCACTCATCTTCTATTACTGGTACAGTATTGGACTGATTTCAGAATTTTATCTTATATTGATAAGAAAGTTGATTTGAGTAACCATTAAATGTGGTAAACTGGTACGTGTTTCGTCCAACAAAACCTGTACCAGATTCACACATTTAATTTAGCACAGATTCACACATTTTTCATTGGGAATTGATTACGGTGTTGAAGAAAAGAATGACAGTATTATTATAAAGATTAAGAATCACATAAAAGGAAGAGAAAAAAAGTGATTTGTTTGTTAAAAGAGTTTAACTGAGCAAACAAATCAATCCTCTCTTGATTAATCAATGATGATGTCAAATAAATCCTCTTCAAATATAAAGATTATGCATTATAATTTCTTTCTTCTCTTCAGTTAAATAATGTCAGTCATCTCTAATTTTTAGGTGCATTTAAATTAGTTTTAGAATTATTTTAAACATAAAAATTTATTTAATTTTCTTCGGAAAATACGAATAAATATGTATGTAACTTGGATGAGAAAAGTTCTTTTATTCAATAAGATTAGGAAGTTTGAGATCCATATTGAAATATTTATCTAAATGAAATTATGATTATTATTTCTGTTTTAATAAAAAGACATATTCCTACTCTTATCCAAAAATAGGGCATAAAATACAACATTTTAAAAATATATTTTATAAATTACTGAAATTCGTCAGGTTAAAGAGTATTAAACGACTTCAGTTATGAAAACTAGAAAAGAAACTATTGGAATCATCTTTATTTTCTTGTCTTGAGAAAAGAATATTCTCGAAATATTCTTCCTCGACTCCTTTGAAGATAAAAATCCTTTAGATAGAAATTACGGCTAAATTAAATTGGAATGTGAAAATATCTTTTTTCACCTTTTACCCTTTTAAAGATACGATGAAAAAAATTAAGAAATTTTGCAATAATTTTATGTAATAAAAAATCTCTGAAAAAATATCATAATTAAAATACTTGCCATAAAATATTGTATTAGAAGAATAATGTGATAGGCTCTTAAAAATAACTACTCAGATCGAACAAACAGTGGATAAAGTCTTAAGTTGAAGATAAGATTTCTTGAAGTTCGATTGAACTCTTCCGAATTTAAATTTGCAATATACATTGGCTTATGATTAATTAAGGAATTTCATTAATAGCTTTGATTACTGTTGTTAATTCTTACGAATAATTAGATTTAATTTTCTTGTAAATTTTTAGTTTTCCTTCATTTTTTTCTTATTTTGAATTTTCATAAGAATATAAAAATTAAAAAATAAATCGAAAATATCTCAAATCTTAAATAAAACGGCATATTTTGCAGGAAATTTAGCCAATTTTCTCATCATAGACACTGATTAGTTAATCATTTGATATCTTAACATTTTTTTAATATATCTTTACACATTTGTATGCAAACTTTATTTAATTTACCATTACATTTTAAAAATCTTTTGAACACTATGCTTGTTTTGATGTGTAGAACGTCCAGGTACTTTAAAATTTCATTAAAAAGTTCAAACAAAAATATCAAAATAATAGGCACATTAAAAGTCCAAACATATTCGTTGAATCTTATTTTTTCCTCGATTTCACTTTTATATATATTGGATTTTTCCATTTTTCCTTTTTTTAAAAACATTCTATTTTTCAGGTAACTCGATTTTTCCAATAAATATTCTCTAAAAAATGCCTAACATGCTTAAATTAAAAAAATACTTTAGAAAAAATCTCATCGTTAAAAATAGACATTATTAATTTCATTACAGATCTCTGACATAAAACCTGCATATATTATTATTTTTTTTACTAAGATTTCATGACTCAAAAAAGTTTCAATCTTCTGCGCATTTCATAATTTCTTTATATCTCATTGTATATTATAAGAGTATAACCTTGAAAGATCGTTCTGAACTGCAATTCATTTTAAATTTTGTTCCATATCAGTTTCGTTAATTAACGTAAAATATTCCCATCATCTAGGAAATTCTTAGTTTTAAGATTATTACTTACCAATGACAGTATTTGAAGAAAGTTTACATTGAAGTATAGTATTCGCAATTACAATTTTCTTTTTTAATTGTCGATTTTCTTACTTGTTTTCTTAGCTTTTGAAAATCTACATTTTATATATAAAATCAGAATATTCACATGAAAAGTTATATATAACAAGATTTCTTAAATGAATATGTGCTCCTCGTGAGAGCATGGATATTTTTAGACTGCCTTATTTTCTTATGCATATGACATTTTACAAGAAATAAGAAGAAGAAAAAAGTTTTTCTAAGCAAAATAATAATAAAGAAAGAAAGAATGGAAAAGAATAAAAGTTTTTAAGAAGCTTTCATGAAGTATAAAAAATATACCGTACTAAAACTTACCAAACAATATTATTTTTTACGAAATTGTTATATTACTTTTAAAAGCAAGAAATACAGTAAATTGTTCCGAATAGTTCTTACATATCCTGACATAACCAAATGTTTTATTTACGTTTATTACAAGCAAAAATATTTTTTTTCAAATATCTTATTTACGTTCACCAAGAATAACAACCTTAATTGTATGTATATACTAAATTTGTTCGCCAGATGTTACTGTTTTTATGTGTGTTTATTTGTTTATCTGAACGTACTTTCAGTATAAATAAAAGTCATTCTGGAGAATAATTCTCTCCTATTTTGCTTTTGTAATTTACATTTTGATAATAATTGACGTAAAATGTCAAGCAAACTTTAATAAATTAAGAAATAACTCAATAAACATAAAAAAAGGTTTTGCAATTATTTCGCATCACTGAATTTTTTATTTGTAATCAATGGCCTGAAGGAATATCCTTCATGAAGAAAAAAATAAATTTCCACCATAACGAAATTTAGAAAAAAAAATTACAATTACACGTGTCTAGTGTTACGGCATTTTATTAATGAAAGAAAAAAAAATAACCCGAAGAAAAATCGTTCTTAACTAATATCCCGTGAACGACAGTGTTCCCATTCAAAATGGTAAATGATTTAGAATGTGTGAAATCCCATATTTAATTATATTTCAACACATAAACAAAATGAAGGAGGCCAAAAGAAATAAATAAAATGAAATTCACGGATCCCCTCTGAGCTCATGTTAACATCTGTACCGCCCAAATGATTCAATATGCGCTAAGCGAAAGTTAAGACGGGGAAAAGGCTGAGAGAAAAAAAAATTGATGGTGCTCTTACTTTTTCGGATTTTAATTATTTTTCGGGTTCGCATTAAAATTACTGGCCATAAAAATATTCGCCCCATACTATTCCCTGGCGCCAGTTTGAAAATTGAAACTGGCAGGGAAAAGTAGTTTTTCACTCGTAAATGGGACCGTGCCGAAAACCTACAGCCAGGACGACCGACATTAGCATTTGTTATTTTTGTAGGAGATTTTTCGCGGGAAATGTAAACTTTCCTCCCCTCCCGCAGTTTTGTCTCGTGTTAACGCCCTCGCAGCGACGATTTTATGCAAATGGTAAGAGCACTACCTGTCAGGGTTTGGAAGGCCAACCTGATATATGGGCCGCCGTTAGGGAGGACACTATCCCGAGCCTCAGGATCACGCTCAATGACTTGAGACTCAGGCCATATATGTCTTGTTAAGTTTTTAAGTTGGTTCAAGTTTTTCTGATGTAATAATCCACCTGGGACCCGTCGTTCCCAGCCATAATCGCCCTTGTTGCGGAAGATGGCCGCGAAAAAATACCTTAATAATATTAGCCGTAAATTTTTAACAGATATAATTACGCGCTTTGCTACCGGAAAGTTGGACAAGAACTGCAGTTTGGGTTGGGTTTTTTTCTCTTATTTACAAGAACCCTAAAGATGTTCGTGAACAATAAAAGTGACTCTTAATCAATGGGAAAATGTTGCTTTGCATTAGCAAGAACCATCTTCTCTGGACTGTGTTTTTTTTTCAGTTGCTGCCTTATCGTAAATTTTAATCTGAGATGCACAAGTTCTGGTCTTTCAAATTAAAAGGAACAGACTCATTGAGGAACTTGAAGCCATCTGAATTTCTCTAGATGCCTTATTTAAGGGAGTATGAAAAGAAAAGAAAAGTGAAGAAAAGAAAATTTATTACGTGGAAAAGTTTTATTCGAAAGAACTTGTTTTAAAAAGGGGTGAATAGGGAGGGTCATAATCTATAATTCTACAAAAGAGCAAAAATATTTTATGAGAAATGGAAACGTAAATAGAACTGAAATTATACAGTTAATAAATGACTTAATTGGATTTTTTTCTGCTTTTTTTAATGTTAAGCGAAATTAACTTTAAAAATTATATAATTAAATATGATATTTTAAATAAAATAAATTACAATTTAAATTAAATAAATTAGATAATTTATTAAAGGGTTTTTTTGTTGATTTTTTTGCACATCTTAATTTTTAACATTTTTTCTATCATTTCTCCTTTTATATATACAGAGCTTTTGAAAGTTATTTATAAATTTATTTCGATTATTTGGACGAAATTCGAAACAGAATCGGGCAGTCTTTCAATTTTTTTAAACATTTTCAGCTCGTTAGTATTCTTCAGTTTCGAAGATCTAACACAAAATACCAAAAGAATGCTTTTAAATAGTTTTTGAAATCGTATTTCATTCTCTATATTAGAGCAAGCCTTTTTATTTTTTTTAAACATAAGACTTCTTATGTTACAAAAAATGATTTTTAAAAAAACTTTGCATTCTGGTGAGGTCTAAAAAAGCATCAATTCCCTGTTCTAAGCTCCTTTCTTGCATTCGATTCTTTAATTCAGACAGTAATGTGAGGAATCATGTAACTTTTCCAAGAGTTTTAACAAACAGAAAAGTAAGCGGATTTTGCGCAAGAGGGAATTACATTATATGGTATTGTAAAAACTGCGTTTAATGCACTTTATTGGACTGACATTCAAAATTTTAAATGTTTCATTTCCTCTTTCAGTGTATTTCTTGTTCGAATTAATGTAAATTTCTCGAAATGTTTCTACGTTAATTACTTACAGATATGACATAAAATGTAGGGCAACAATTTAATTCCCATTTTTAACCAAATAATTAACAATTTTTTTTCTTTTTTGTGTGTCTAGATCCAGTATTAATCCCTTGATAAACAGTTAATTTTTTTAATTTTTTAGAAATAAGTAATATTTTGATTTTTTTTTAAATGTTTCATTTGACTTTTGGTAGAATAGTAGTATTGGTAGCAAGTTTTGATAACATAGTAGTATTGGTAGCAAGATGAATGACATCGCAATTAGATATGAGGAGGAGAATCTATTGATGAAATGCCAAAAGCTATCCCAACTAAGAAAAATGATGAAATGGATGGTTGATATTTTCTTCTCCTTTTTAAATTGACTCAAAATCACTTAGGCACTTTCAGAGGAATTAAGTCTGATGTTATTATTTTACTTGATAAATTTCATCTTTATTTATTAAATAAGTTATTGCAAATAACTTATTTAATATATAAAACCTAAACAATAAGTAACTATGTAATCGTGAATTTAAAATCTCAGAAAAAATTCTACATTATATTTTCTCTTCTTTTATTTGATTTTCTCATTTGAATACACTATTATCTTTATTACTTATTGTAGTAAGAATATAATAAACATGTTTGCATGTTTGGGCACTTTTATAACTACGCATCTCACGAGAATTTTGAAACACAAATATTTTAGTTAAAATTATAAAAAATTACAGCCTTTCTGATGAAAAAAAAAACACATTAATTTTTATCCCTTAATATATCTAGCAATTAATCCAAATAGAGCATTCTTCTATTTTCCTATATTACTTTAACAAGCTAATTTAACTGCTATTTGACTCTCTCGCAGTTTCATACTAAAATATAATTAGCAAAAAACTGGTCGTCTAATTATATAAATTATGTGAATTATAAATATAAAGCATGGCAGCGAACATGTTATTTCCCAATTACTCGAATTTAGCCAATAGTACAGATATATATATATAAAAATTTCTTTGGTTTAAAAAATATTTTCTGTGACTAAATATTTTTAAATTTTAGCTTTTAAATTAACTATTTATACAGCTATACAAAAGTCTTACTTTAAAATTACCTGAAAGGTATAAGTACAATAATACAGTTATGATAACATGTTCGTAAATGTGATTCATTGATAAAACGAATATGAAAATTCACTTCCATAGAAATCATTTCATGATTGATAAAACTCTTAGATGGGAAAAATAGCTCAGCATTAAGTAAATATATTTTATGCTTCGAAAAATCGAGTATCTTTCGAATAAAAAGAATAATAACTATTATTCGGAAATCGCAATTCATCAATTATTTCAATCAATTATTTATTTTTCTCTTCCTTTATATTATTTTTAGAACATCACTTGAAAAACAATTAATGCTTTTATTATTATTTTATTTGAATTAGTTCATTTTTATTTTCAAAAATATTTACATTATATTATTTAAATACTCTATAAATAAGAATCGCCCTATGCCATGCAAAATACTTCTCATTGTATTCCATCCACGTTTCTTATAAAAATGTTTTTTTATTCGATTTGGACTCATCCTTCTTGTATCATTAAAATACAATATAGGAATGACTGAAATAATGAATAGAGTTATTAAACTTATAAATTGCGGGATGGAAACTACAGCAATAATAATAACTAATAAAATAATAAAATTGACTAATAAAAACTAAAGGAGTAGAAAAAAAATTAAATCTTAAACTGAACACAACAAATGTACTTTTAATGAAAAGAATTCTATTCTAAAAAGAGGTGCATTTCCAGAAAACGAAAAACCAAAAAGAATAGAAACAAAATTTCAGGGCAAACAGCTGCATACAAATATTTAAATTTACAGCATTAGCAATTAAAAATAATATTGATTATATTTATACAGTGAACGAATTCTACACATGGTAGGAACAAAGGATTTAGTACTTGCAAAAGATAAAACAGAAAATTCAAGAAGTAGTCATTAGTCAAATCATAATCATACAATAAGAATAGTTGTATGTATCAAATAACATCTAAGTATATACTACCTAAAGCTTTTTTGTCTTACCAGAACAGGCTATAGATTCGAAATCCAAAACTGGAATTACGCACTTTTAGAGTTCAATTCGGGCATAAATTTGTTCCACTTTTTTTCATAATACAATACTCGTGCTGAAACATTTCCGGCAGTCTGATATATCCTTCATAGTTCCAAAACCAATTTTGAATTAAAAATTTCACTAAGTTTTGTGAAAATTGAACTTCAAACACTTTAAAATGCCCCTGGAAAATGCTACAAATTTTTTTATTTTTATTTTTAAGAAAATTAGTGCCTCTTCTTACTGGAGATACGTGGATCTATATTGCTTCAATTAACTTATATTATTTTAATTTATCTTATTGATATAAGGTAAATATTACAATTAATGTAAGGTAACTGCCAATTAATGTACAATTGTGACATATCCGTATATCAATTTATATAAAATAAATATTTAAAAATGCTGTTGAATGTCTCTCCCAAGGGATACCGTGATTAGAAGGGATGAAAGTGATTTATTCCTTTGAAATACAATTCTAAAGTCTTGTGAATTGATTAAGCAAAAGAATATTTATTTCAATACAAAATTACTTCAAATGACGGACCATTTAATGTTAAAAAGCCTATGTTTGTTTTTTATTACTTATTTACTTACTTATTTTATTTAAGATTGCTATACCAAAATTGAGCTTTTTCCCACAAAATTATGTTTTAAATTGGCTTGATATTAACTACGAAAGCAAGGAAATGAGTTAAAATACCAAAGGTTATATATTAGGTTGGGGGAAAAGAAATCCATTATTATTTTACAGACATCTACCGAGAAAATAATGGATTACTTTTTCCATTATTTTCAAAAATTCCATATGGAAAGAAAATAATGGAAATAAATCCATTATTTTCTCGGTAGATGGTCTAAAATAATAATGGATTTCTTTTTTCCTAACCTAATATGATAGATAGCTTTAAAAAATCCATATAATATCCTCCAATTGCATATTTTTTTATGATAAATGAAATTTTTTGGCGTGCTTATTTTTAATTTGGAGTTCACATTTGATGAACAAACTCAGCAGTCACTGCTAAATTAGAATTTTAAAAAAAACATGATAAATTTTTATCCTCTGGGGATTTTAACCATTTCTTTGTTTCCATTAAATAAAAAAAGAGGTCATCTTACCATTCCTAAATCATATTCCTTTGAGATTATTTCCTTGGCAGTCAGCAAGAAACATTAAGGCCAAAAGAGAAAGAAAAAAAAATTCACCCAGTACTCTCAGGCTCCAAAGACCAAGTTACCTTAACCCTTTCTAAGAGAAAATCCTTCCCTTTCTATCTCAGTTTCCCCCGATTGGAATAGGATGAACCAGATGGTAAGCCCAGCTGGTGCAAACACCAGTTAACGGAGACGAAAAAAATGCTCGATAGGGGAAGGGGTGGTTTTTAAAAAATACCCCTAATGCTGGAGCCATTGAACTCGCAGTATAACCTCCCGTATGTTGAACTGTCTTTCCCTCCCGTTAACTATTGAAATATTTTGTTGTGTGCTGGGGCCATTTACCTCTTCGGACCCAGACCTCTCACTTTCGGTCATTGGCTCTCAGCTCGTCATACAAGGTGTGTGTGTGTGTGCGGTGAGGGGCATGATGCCCGGAAATATAAACATTGAGGGCAAAGCCCCCTTTACCATTTCATTTGTACGAAGGAATTCCCACTCCCCTTTTGGTGCCTACAGAAATTTCAATCCCATCCTTCATTTTGGAACGAATATAAGCGTGTTTTCTGTACTAAGAAATGGAAAACACTTGAAAAGTCCTTTTTAAATGAATTTTTCATTATTTTTATTAAAGTGGCTGCCATGAAACGCTTGAGGATAGAACGGGCGCTGAAAATGTCAATCGGTAATAGAAACTACGATTTCTCAACTGGGATCTCATATATGGGAAAAGAAACTCATCTGTTAAATTTGTTTACACTCTGGAATCCCTTTCACTCATTTACATTTTAACAGCAAGGACATTGCGGATCACCTCTATTTTATGCTGATGTAATAAATAAATTGCATCGTCTTTGAAGCATATAAATGCACGCTGATAGTAATTCACACCAATTATTTATGAAAGGTATATTTTATTGACACTCCAACATTTGACAGCTGCAATAATTTTAAAATAAAATCAATTGACATAAAATTTACTATACAGTGTATCCAATTCAGTTGATACCTAATCACTTATTTAAAAATCGTTAAAGATAAGTATATATTTTCAGAAAGTAAAACTGCTTTAAATGAAGTAAAATATTATTATAAATATGTTAGTTGAGTTAGTAAATATACAGATAAAACAATTACAAAATCTGAATTTTTATACAATCCCCAATACATTTAGTTATGTTGATTTAAAAAATCTTGACTCGTTAACATAAGAAACAAGAAAAAAAGCTCTACAATTTTATGATTCAAACTCCTCCAGTAATAGCAGTTTAAAGTTAATGGGGGTCATATATAAACTGATTTTAGATTACATATATTAGCTTTTGAAAAATAAAATGGATTGATTAACTTAAAAATGACATCATAATTTTTACTTGTTTAAAAAATCAGCATGAAAACATTAAACAGATATACAGTAGGTTGACAGAGAATAAATAAAAACCATAATATATTAAGCGACAAAATCGTATGTGTAAAGACAACCTCATTCCATCGCCCAATTTTCGTGTTAATTATGTTACTCTTATAATATAATCAATAATATGAAGACTTTGATTGAAAATCACATTACCTTAATATTTCCTCGAAATGGTTGTGTTCGACAGAAGCTCAAAAATCACGTCCACGGAACTAAATCTTCTTAGGCAATATGCAAAATTTGTTGGTGCAATAAATTTATATGCTAGGGATAATACAATTTAGCAAATAGGCTGAACAAGTGGATTTTCTTTTTAATGATTTTCTAGCCATTTAAAGGCCTGAAATTCAGGGATTTCGGAAATCACTCACAAAGTTAATGTTACTTTTAACAGAACTAATCAGAAAATTCCATCAGTAGAGATGAGCACGCTAGATCCTGCACTCTTGACAAATCCCATAGTAAAAAGGATTTTCTTAAATAATCTGATAATGGTCCAGATGAAATAGCTGCGCATTAAGTAAAAATTAAAGCTTCGTCGAAGAGGATTGGGTCCAATTAATGAGCTCTTCCATATACTATGAGTAGGACCGTGAGATTCTATTGTCTAAACACTTACTAAAATTGCATTATCAACACGAATAAGTTCAGCGTATGTCATTCACTAATGGATTTTTACATAGTTTGCTTAAAATAAAACTGTAATAATCAAAACCCGCTTTTTGTTCCCAGGTATTTAAAATATGTTTATGTACAATTCCTTTTTTTAAAAAAATAATTATGAATAAATAATTTTTATGAAATGCTCTAATCTTTATGAATGTAGTACAAATGAAATTTAAATTCTAATTGGAAATAACCTCATAAAAATAATCTCATACAATTTAGGCTTGGCAGCGAATGGGTTTACCCATTATTACCCCCTCAGGTTATTCCCATCACCAACCACGAGTATATTCGTGATTGTTTTTTATACATGTAAATGATTATTTATGACAAAATGTGTGTATTTATTTTGAAATAATAAAACTTAGATAAACAATAACACTCAAAACAGGAATGGCAATGGGAATAACCTCATACAATTGGCAGCGAATGGGTTAAACTAAAATTTGATTTGTTGTGACCCCATAAGACCCATTGAGATGGCTTAAAATAAATTAAGTGTTTTATAATTTGACAAGTTTTGATCGTAAAAATTAGTAAATATTTTCGCTTGAATTATTAGATTGTAAAGATTGTTTATTCACATATATCCAATAAGAATATGTTTGTATACATATTCAGATTTCTGAAATTTTTCAGCAATTCATTAGTTTATTTCATTCGCATCAGAAACAATATTTCATGTTAGAAGTTTCTAAAGGCCTAGAAATTAGCTAACAGTCCACCATTGGAGTAAATACTTTGCAAGAGGGGACATTTTATCGTACGGAACGAAGATATGCATTTAAAGAAAGTAATATTAATTGCTTATTAGTTGTAATGAATGTGAAATAAATAAATTTCATTATTTAAATAACTGTTTAAAAGCGTTAATGACACTTTAAAGCAATCCAACTAGATTAATTTTTTCATATAAAAACCTTGATATGATAAATTTTGATTAAAATTTCAGAAATATACATAAAAAATTGGATTGAGTTTTTAATCCTAATCAGAACTTAGGGAAAAAATTGAAATTCATAAAAATAGGTTTATTTATTATTATTTTTAAAGCATTTATTATTAGGTGCATTCATTATTAATTTTCAAAAGTTTATTTGACATAATGATTATTATTAGTTTAATGATTAGGGGAAGGTATTGGTAAAATTTTCAAATTACTCTTTTGGATCTAATCCCCAAAAAATATAATTTAGTAATGTCGCGAATAACCCCAGACTAAATTAAATACATTAAAGATAAATATTGTTTCCGTAAATCATAGATTCTTTGGAAATAGTTACGATTAAAGATATTTAAAGCAATCATTTTCTCAAAATATCGTGACGAATTCAAAAATATTTTTAAAAGCATTTAACTTTTAAAATACCTTTTTAAACCTTTGTATCTCACTAAGCTCATTTTGGAGTCTTTGTCATATTATTTTGTAAAATTTTTTAATAGTCGTAAATTTTTATTTCTCAGTGTATATTTGAAATGTTAAGATAATGAACAAAAAAATGAAAGAATACGAGCAAAATATAATATAACAGATATTTAAGTACTATAATGAATAGAAGCAGGTACTACTGTTTCAATTCATAAAAACCGAATAATTGGTGTAATATACGAAGTGCTCAGTCGTTAGCCCTGAAACGCAAAATGCTGGAAAATATTTAAAAAAACACATAATTAGAAAGTTTTTACCTGTAAGTAGGCAACTTTTTTTTAAATTTTAAGTCGTATTTTAAAATATTATTTATACATCTTTTGTTTTCAAGGAATCATTTCTAATGAAAAAATAAAAAAATTATTAAACCATATCTATATTTCTCCGGACGACATAAAGGCGAAATCGAAACAAAAAAAGGACTAGATAGAAAAAAAAAACGAAAAGCAAATCAAAAAGGCCTTCGAATTCGGAACTATTTTCGGAAAAATTAAAAAAACATTATTTGGCCGCGCACCAAATTGAAGCTGTGAAAATCTCATCTCGATCATTGTAATTCAAGTAGAAAAAATATTCCTTTTTGCTTTCCATTGTATCACTTCAGCGAATATGATGTTTTATAGTATATATCCCTGTTGTATGTATCTTTAATATGATTTTCTATCTCCGTTGTTCGTTTTTATTTATTTACTTCCCATTTTCATTGCACACTGAACTATCAACCTAATAAAGTTAAAATGAAAAAAATGAGTTTAATTGAAAATTGGAAAATGTATTTTTCAAGCACATAATACTTTTTTTTCTAAATTTTTTTTGTAAGTTTTTATTTAATTACTTGTATTGAATACTGATAATTAAATTCAAAATTCTTGACTCCATCCGTTGCATTTCAGAAGAAAAATTAACTCTTAATATGTACATCATAATAATAAACTGTATAAAACAAGACTATTTGGAAAATCGTCTAAACCAAAATTTCTATAAGACTTAAACAGCGAAAAAAAAAGAAATTTAGTAAATTCATCACTAATATCAAGTTCTAATATCTTTAATTCAAGAAAAAAAAATATTCTTTTTAGAAAAACTGCTTCTCTGATTTTACTGAATGACTTGGATAGACTGTATTTCTTCTAAAGCACAGATCTTATTCCTTGTCTCGTAATCAAGAAGAAATATTTGATACCTTTATTAGTTACTGAAAACTAGCTAAGATATTTTTTCTGATTTAGGAAAATATTGAAAACTATTCGATCTTTCTGAAACCACACAATACCTTTAATTCTGGAAGAAAAAAAATTCGTTGAGAAAAACTGCTCCTCTGATTTTACTGAATTGTTTGGATAGACAGATTTCTCTGAAGCACAGATCTTATTAATTGTCTCGTAATAGCAAATAAGTATTTGATA
>JAOUZG010016587.1:720370-738741 GCA_026289955.1 Argiope argentata | reverse complement strand
GTTGAGAAAAACTGTTCCTCTGATTTTACTGAATTGCTTGGATAGACTGGATTTCTCTGAAGCATAGATATTTTTTCTTGTCTCATAATTACAAAGAAATATTTGATATCTTTTTATTAGTTACTTAAAAATAACTAAAATATTTTTTCTGATGTATGAAAATATTGAAAACTATTCAATCACTCAGAATTCTCAAAATCGTATAAGCACATCAGAATGAAAATATAGATGGTCTTATCAAATGCAGGTATACAGTGGAAATTCAACGGAGATGAAAAGGGAAATATTATGATTCTTTTCCTGTTATCTTTAAAATATACATGCATATTAATATCGCTGATTTAAAAACTTTGCCTTTTGTGTAAATTTTTGAGCAATTTCGACATTTTAAATTTCTTTAATGAATTTTCATTTACGAAACAGAAGCCTTTACTAAAATTTTATTTAAAGGGGCATGTAATAGGTAAATTATTTATGAATAATAAATACTCAAAGAACGAGGCTTTCCTTTTTGCTCTGATATTTCTATATGAAAAAAAAATCTAGATTTGAAGGGGAGGGAACCTGTTTTTTCACTTAGTCAAATCATATGAAGAACATATGTAGGATAAAAATAAAAAAACAGAAAAATAAAGCATTAAGGCATTATATTTTAATTCATATTTATTTCAGGAGAAAAATTGAGTTTTTATTTAAATAATCTTTAAATAGATAATCAATAAATTATCACTTATTAAAGCATTTGGCTAGATTTATTTTTGGAAAATAATAGAAGTTAAAAATAATTATTATACAATTTTCAAAACAATAACATGGAAAATAAAAGTTTTTTTTGATAAAAATAAAGACTAATGTAATTTATTTTGATTCAAACAACAGATTGCGTATTTATTCTGAATTTTATTCAAACTCTGTTTTCTGTAGCATTTTATGAAATGATTTACATTTCGTAAAATTCTATCTCATTACGCTTGTTAGACTTTATCAATTTTTGATCCCTTGTTAACATTTTAATTTTTAAAAAATCAGAATCGCAAGCATGAATTTTATCTTTACCGTAACTTGAAAAATGCGCGTCATAGTTGGAAGACCAAAATAAAAAAAAAATAACAAAAACACCTTTTAGTGTGGTTGAGTGGTTGAAAAATATCACAAAATGTCAGCTTTTATCGACACTGTTGATGCTTTTTTAGAAATTCCAACCTATTTAACTCACTTTGAAAGTTCTGATGATTAATGATGTGGTTCTAGAGAGAAAAAAATCATGTGTTAATGAAAACATCATCTTTAATTTTCGAAGAAAGAAGAACTACTCTGGAACTAATATCTGAAAGTTTATTTTCAGTTTGATACATTAATAAGTTTTAGATTCATGAACTAAAGTTTTTCCAGGTGTTAAGCTATTTTTTAGGAGCTATATTTTTATGGTTTTTATTTCTTTTGCTTTTGGAGATTTTTTTAAAGGTAATTATTCAACTAAACTGATCAGTTTCAAAGGATGAATTGTCCATGTAGTAAGAACTGCATTTCGTAAATAGAAGTTCAGGGAATTGTTTTTATTTGAAAAAACGCTTATCATTGATATTTTTACTATCTATATTTTGAAATGAAATCGTATTAGTCACATCAAATTTATGTTCAGAAAAAGGAGTTACTCTCCGGGGTCACTTTTTCATTTTCATTGTCATCTACAAAATTATTAAGTAGTTTTATTCTATTAGGAATTTTCACAATGCATTCTAGGTTTTATTAACAAAGCAAGGTTAATTTTTTGCCATTACAAGAATGTATAAAAATATGTATTTTTTTATGGAAAAAAATTAGAAAAGAATGTACACTACATTAATTTTTAAGAAATAATATTCTATAAAATTATGTTC
Source organism: Argiope argentata (assembly GCA_026289955.1). Taxonomy (NCBI): domain Eukaryota; kingdom Metazoa; phylum Arthropoda; class Arachnida; order Araneae; family Araneidae; genus Argiope; species Argiope argentata. The sequence continues at coordinate 736,861 of JAOUZG010016587.1, read as the reverse complement.
TATATAAATTTATATCCTGAAACAACTGATAATTAATATAATTTTTATTAACCTCTTAACCATCATGCTTTTTCTTTACTGTCTAATTAAATAATACTGTATAATTACTGTATAATTAAATAATTCTGTATAATTAAATAAAAGCTTAAGTTTTGGAAATGTGCTATCATAGAGCATTTTTTTTAATTATATTTATTTTAGTCTATGAATTTGAGAGGCAACAATTCAATATCTACATAATATTCGAACATGGCAATTATGAAGTTATCACACTGATAAGATTCATATCTCCATATTTTCCTCTTTTGATGTGAAATTCGCAAGAGTCTGAATACTTCTAGACGAAATATTTAATATCTACTAAATAAAATAAGTACTTATTTTCGTAAAACAATTGTTATTTAAAATTCCTGTTTCAAATGCTTGGTGAAAATGATATTAATCTTATATAATATTCTAACTTTGCTCAATCTTGATTTTAAAAAAACTGTATATTTAAATTTTTTTTAAAATTTAGAAAAGTTTTTTTTTTTTTTTTTTTTTTTTTTTTTTTTTTTTTAAGGAGCTGCTATGAAAGTAGAGCGCAGTCAACATTTTGGTTGAGGAGCGAAAGATGGCGCTCTTAGCAATCGATTGTAACCCAACCAGGTGAAAAAGACCGGGGAGGGGGAAATCAACTAGCAGTTCAACTTGTGCGCATATATTTGGAAAAAAAAAATGTTTGAAAAAATCTTCTTCAGGCGAATTTTTAATGATAAATAAAATTCAGTTCTTTTAAGAAATTTTACTTTTCAATGCAAATAAATTTTTTTTTACGGTTTCAAGTCAAATATCTATTTTATTTCCCAAATCAGTTAAATTAATATAACGATTAATTAAGCCATTCATTTTCGGCTTAAAATATTAAGAATATATAAGAAGAAGAATTTTAAATTCTAAAACGAGTTAGGTATGGTAAAAATAATCAAATAAACAACAAATTAGAAGCTGAATATAAATAACTGCCATATTTTGTTTTCAATATAAATTCAAAATTTCATTTAAATTCCATTTGCGTCGTAAAAAAGCAATCAACTAATCAATCAATCTTTTAAATGCATGAAAGTAAGCATATTTTTAAAAGAGGATATTCATATTTCAAAATCATTAGTAACAGTTTTTTCTGTCGAATTTATATAAACTTTTTTAAACTACTCTTTAATTTTGAATTTAAATTGCACTTTTCTTAACAGCGAATACATAGGGTGATCGGTAAAGTCATTTAAGTCCTTTAAATTCGAAATGGCATCTCGTATAGCCAGAGAAGTAATGTTACCAATAGTTACATTACTTCCTTGGCTATCTATTTGTTACTGCTTGGTTATATCACCTAAAGTGAAATGACTATGCTAAATTTTTTGAGATAGCTTACAGCACCCCTAGTAGAAAAAAAGAAATCACAAAAATTGCTCATAAAATAAAGATCAACCAAAAAGTCCACCATGAAAAAGTGCCATAATTTAATTTAAACCTAGAAAAAATCTTTATGAAGTTACTCGTAAAATTGGGCGATATATTTTCCATTAAAATTACGAGTTTTCTGTGACTTGAAAAAGGATACGTCCTAAATTGAAACATGTATTCCACGATATTAGCATATTAGTTTTTCGACGTAAAGCAAAGGCAAAAAAAAAAAAAAAAAATTGAAAACTAAAAAATAAGAAAAATACACGTTTGGATTAATACTATAGAACATATTTTTCAATTTCGGACAAACCCTTTTTCAAATCACAGAGTATGGTTATTACAATATAGCGAGTGCTTTTCTAAACGAGTATTTTGGTCAGCCTTTACCATATATATATATACATTTTTATTATATATACTATAAAAAAACCTTTTCTTGGAAAAGATATATATGATTTTGAGCTATAAAAGCATATTTTTAAAGACATTTACATATAATATTTATATATGTCATTAAATGTCTTTATAGAAATTTTTCTCTTAGAAACAGTACCAATAAAATTAAATCCGCCTCATCACTCCACAAAAAGGGGAAAATGAATGAATGTATTTCACGATAACATTTATTAATGGGAATGAAAACTGTTTCTATTTTTTATGACGAAAATCAGATAAATGTAGAGAAAAAAAACTTTTTTTATTAACTCGTCATCAGCGATTTATTCTTTCTGTGAGTTCCAAAAAGTGAGTTTTTAGTCGGATATTTTCTTGTGCGAATTATTACATTATACGGCGGTAATAAATTAACTCATATGGCGTTTTCTCATTAGTGCTTTAGTCACCATTTCAAACAATAGCTGTCAGCGCCGACTTCCGATTTGAGAACAAAAGCTTATCTCTTCAAACGCTTTGAAATAATGCGGATTCAAATGATTTTTTTTTCTTTCGGAAGAACAAGGTGGGGAAGCTCATCTGTGTAGTATTTCAAACTGCAACATTTCCGCAGAGTGAAGTAAATCCTTTTTATTTCAAACCATCCGGTTGAAAAATATCAGGTGAAATAAATTAATAAAAAATAGTGCTAACGAAAGGGGGGGTGTGGAATGCCGATATCTCTTCGGTGCAATGAGCTCATGAAGCTGGAATTAGGGTTATAAAATGTATAATTTTAATACAAATTATTCTCACAACCGAACGCATTATTAGGGTATTTTTAACACTAGTGACTATAATCTGCTGGTTAAACCAACCCTAAAAATCCCAGTGAATTCCAAAATTCCGGGTGTCCAAAAAGTACCCGTACTCCAAATTTAAAAAATCATTGTCCATGATTTTTTTTCAAGTATATTAAATTTTGCCATACGAGTAATGAAACCATGGACATGCTTGAAGCTTTTTTTGGAGATCGACTTATCTCAAAAAATCTTTGGCCACCTCGATCCCCTGATCTAACCATCCCGGACTTTTTTCTGTGTGGATATTTAAAGGACAAAATTTATGAAGGTGGTCCTCAAACAATAGATGATTTGAAAATCGCAATTACCCAAAGGATACAAGAAATCACTCCTAGCATGTTAAAACGCGTTTCGAAAAACATGCGCGAACGAGTTCAGCTTTGTCTCCAAGAAAGGGATGGACATTTTGAACATTTATTATAAATGTAAGTTCAGTATTTTTTCCTTAGTTATGTTAAAAGTGCTTTTTATCATTGGCATAAAATCATTCTTTTTAAACCTATTGTTTTTGTTAAATAAATTCACAAATCATCAGTACGGGAACTTTTTGGACACCCTGTATTTTAATACAAGTACGCCGGATTAATCGATTTAAAAATGTAAGTAAAAAAATTACGAATATAATTCAGAAAGGAATTAAATTATTAAACTATAAAAATAGAATTATGGCAGGAAAATTTATTCATATCATTTTAAAGTTCATTGATATGGAGAGTTGGTAATTAATCTAAAGCGGCAAAGATTATAGCTTTAAATTTCAAATCTTCCGCTTTTTCATACTTAATCAATTTGAAAAAAAAATTCATGATCAATTTGAAAGAAATCAAAATGTATTTGATTTAAACATGTTAACGTGCACTTTCAATTCAAAATGCATAAAGAGGTATTGTTAAGTAATAAAGGTTTTCTTTCAGGTTTAAAGATAGATTTCTTTATTATGAATCGTGGAAAGAAAAGCGTCAAATCAAGGGTTCCAAATGGAATTAGAATAGAATCTCCAAAAAATCAATTTTTTAAAATGAATATGCAGGGTGTTTCAAAAATTTTTAAATGCGCTTTTTACCTACAGGAGGTAATTCATTACCGTAAAATTTTGTAAAAATATTCAAAACTAAAACAAGAAATTAGTTTATGTTAACAAAATAGTCCTGAAAAGTCAATTTAGATTTTTTTTCCTTTTTTTGTAACACTTCTCTTGATAAAATAATAATAAATAAATAAACAGCTAATTTTTAACTTTAAAATTAATCAAGTGATGCGCAATGAAAAATTGTGGGAGCTATGCATTAAATTAGAAATAAAGCTATGTATTAAATCAAAAATAAAGGCGCTAAGACATATAAAAAGTACAGAAAATTCTGTCTAGACTCTCAATACATTTGCGAATTTTCTGCAACCGTCCATTAAGATATGCCATTTTTTTAAAGAAAAAAGGTCTATTTTGCATTTATAATGAAAACCACTACAAATTCGTGTATACGAGAATGTAAAGGATGAATTTTCAAAATACAAAGGAGTCAATTCATGTTCATACATGATCAGTTTAAAAAGAATTCAAATCAAACTAAGAAACATGCAAACTTCTTCATGTAACTATTGTTAAAAAATTTCAGTGATTAAAATTATTGATTAATATTACTTCATTTTGTAATTAAATTACATTTGCATACAGGAATTTTAATTAAATTTTTTATATTTTATTAGTTTACAGAATTAATTTAATATGGTTTTTCTTGTTTATGTTTGAATAATTCGTTTTTGTTAGTCTTTAAATCCATTTTAAACTGTATTGGAAATGTTTTAATTCATTAGAATATTTATTCAGTTTTCCCTTAATTTTTAAAATATTAGTTATTAATTTTACATATTAATTAATAGCCATGTGCATTAATAAATAAATAAATACAATGTAGTCAATATTAAGACTAGGCCTATACGAGTACATTTCATAGCTGATGTAAGTTTAACGGTTATTAGTTTTTTAATTTTCACAGACCATGCCAACAGAAGATCTTTAATGGTAAACGATGCGGTAGTTGTTTTCGGTAAATTTTACTACTGATAAAATTCGAAAAGTATGTAACGTTTTTTATTGTGACGTCATTTAACTTTATTTAAAGCATTTATAGCAAAATATTTTTTAAGGAATAAGCTAATAATGCTAACGATACATTTTTAGCTCCTTATTTATATCTGTATGTAGTTCATCAAAATAAACTTTTATGATAAAAGCAAAAGATTTAAAATCATTCAGAAGAGTTCAAAGGAATGGAAAAAAGGACTTAAAATCCTTCAGAGAACTTTCAGTAAGCGTGCTTTTGATCCCACAGACTCAGAAAAAAGTCAAAACGCTTTGAAGACTTCAAATATTCAGCTACAGGGCGAGTATTCGAATTTATTTATAACAGTCTTCTTATAAAGGTCATTACTTTGACATTTTTTTGCATACCTTAGTCCATGAAGGGAAATTCTCAATTTCCATGAGGTTGTTTACAAAGAACCTTTGATGGATGAAAATACTTTCAACAAATATTAGACTGTCCCGTAAATGATCAAAAGAATGCCTTTGATGATTTTCACATTCTTCTTAATTTCATAATTTAAATTGGTAAGGTCATCTTTTTCATTTCTTTCTCAGATAATTTTAGGGATATAGATATACAGTTATTTTTTAATATAGTTGTAGCAAAAGAAAAATATTCTAATTGGGCAATTTTGTCAAATTTTTTAAAGTATATTTTTTAAAAAATTAATGGCTTGGTAATTTGATAAAATAAATAATTTTTCACCTTATTTTGAACATTTCGTTATTTACCAATTTTTTATCAACAGGTTTTTAAACATCAGTCTTTTTTCAAACACTCTGAAGAATTGGTCTCTTTTTCAGGCTTGAAATATAGATATGAAAGCTTCAGAACAATTTGAATTTTAAAAAGCAAAATTCAATCAATTTGATCTCTTTTAATCTTATAAATATTATCAAGACAAGTTTGTAAAGTTTGAAATTCAAGACTGAAATTTCTTTTTTCGGATACATTTATCAACGTGAAGAGTTATTAACACTAGAAAAACAAATTTCTTTTGGTGTCTAGAATTTTCTTTATGCTCTTTGAATCAGTTTTGGAAATATCCGGTATCAAAAAGACTATACCCAAAATAGATAAGAGAGGCTTGTATGAAAAGGATAACAGATGTCAGAGTATAAGCAAATAAAGATTTTCGTTGAAGTTGTTAAAAATTATATTGTGTGGTATCATCTTTGGAATAGATGACCGTGAAGATTTACTCAATCTTTGATTGTGTTAGTTGGATTTAAATCAGTTACTTTCTTAAGAAATTAATGAGAAGTTCTCTATTTAAAAATAATAGAAAATTCTCAATAATTTTTAAATTTTGAAATCTTTTATCTTACATGAGTATGTTGATTTAAATATCTAGAATTATTTCTGGTTTTATATGGGCTTCTTTTTTATCAGTTTTTTTTATCCAGAGATAAATTAATCTTACAGGAGCATCTTAAATCTTTAAAAGTTACTTGAAGTAAGGATTTTTTTTTATCCTATCCTGTCTATTTTTAACTTTTAATGATTTTGCAAATACTTTGATTTTTGATTTTTAAAAACTAGTGGACAAAGGAAAAGGTAAACCAAAATATTTTTCTTCAAGTGAATAGGTCTATTTTGAACTTTGTTTTTTAAAATTACGACGCTTAAAAATGTATTTAAAAGATACTAAGCATTGTTAAATAATTCAGTCTAAAGTATTTATTTGAAATTTTTTAAAGCTTAAATTTATTTTTACTAGTCCAAACAGATTCAATTGAATGGCAAATTGCTTGTTTTCCCTTTTTTGTTGGATGTACAAACTTGACTAATTGCTGACATCCCTAAACCCAAACATTTTCAATATAATAGAATTCTTATCTGAACCAAAATGTAAAAATAATAGGCTTTTCTGACCGAAACTTAAAGGAAAATTAGAACAACGTTATAAAAAATGTTATTCAGCACAACGTTACTGAAGTAATTTTTAAAATAAATTCTGTTATTTCATACTTCCATAAAGTCTTGCTATAAAAACTGAGATGCAAATGAAACTATTTTATAAACGTTTAAAATTTCAATGAAGACATTTTATTAAATTACTTTAAGTTGTTATAATTAACTAAAAATTTTATTGCATAGAAATTTTTTTTAAATATCAATCTTGTTTAGTATGTTCCTTATAATGATGAATAAAATGTTTGCTAAATATTCCCACAGCTCTAAATATTTTCACAATTATTTAGTACATTCGAAAATCAATTAAATGATTCCCCCAATTCTTTCGATTGTTCAAAAAATTTTATTACCTTAAATGCGTATTTACATATGAAGTTTAATCAAACAAATGTAATATTTATTAATAACAAATGAGGGCAGAAATTTTAATTCAAAAAATGAAGAATATTTCAGAGAATAACTTAAAATAACTTATATCACAATGTAATCATTATTATAAGAAATTATAGTATCTTTGAAAGCATAGAAAATGAAAATTGATTACTAAATTTAACGTGCTAAATATAAATAATGTGAATCATTGAAGAAGAATTTTTTTGACAAAACTACATTTTAAAAATAAAAAAAAAACATTTAAACTCCAATCACTTAACATTCAATCAACAAGTAACACATCTCAGAAGAGTACGTGACAAATCAACAATAAACATATACAGAAATTTTTGAAAACAAACATTTCAAACTTATTAGTTAGAAAGTTCCAATTTACTAAACGATTAACTCAAGTATTTACTTGAAAAAAATTTAAATAGCCTTAATTTAGGTTCTTGATCTTCATATTTGATTTTCATTTGATATAATTTCATTTAGAATTTTAACATTCCAAATTTTTTTTGGAAAGATATCCGTTGTCTTAGCTTTATCAAGAATGATATGCATATGCACAAAAAATTTGTTGAATTCAATAAGGACAATTCAGATCCTTCGCATTAAATTTTCCTTCTGGATATATTTTCAGTTTTAAAAATTGGACGGGAAAGAGTAATTTTCCCTAAAAATACCCAGGAGTCTTTTTTCCCTCCTTTATCTTCCATTGCTGCGTCCCTAAAGATGACAGAATAATTATTCAGGATTAAGGAGCTCTTCACCGATCCAAGAGTAGAAAACAAATTTCCCTATTTCAAAATGAATTACTTCCAACAATACAAGTATGTTAAGCATTTTTTTAATCAAGTCATAAATCTCCAATTCCTCATCAATGCTCTCGAAATTTTAAAGAACCAGGAGTAGATCAATAATGTATGCAGAAGAGAATTTTTTCACTTTTCGCAGGTTACGGCAAAACTTTTGCAGAAAGAACAAATCCGAAAAAAAATTATCGTGTTATGGATTTTTCACACTACTAAAAACGAAGAAAAAAATCGAGTCTTCTAATGAGGAAAGAGAGGAAGAAATTTGATTATTTTTACTCGAAAAGGGTAGTTATTTGCTTCTTCTTCAAAGTCAACAGTTACCTGGATGAAGCACTCATTTTAATTTCGACAATAGAGTTGTTTAAACAAATCAGTTTTTGTGTGACAAACTGAAAAGTTAATCTCTCTTTTTTTCTGGTCATGTCCTTTTTCGTTTATATTTTTTTCCCTTGTACACTTAATATTTGTTGCATTCATGTTATTTTAATGCAATTCAAATAATAGGCGGTTGTATTGAAAAAGTATTCTTGCTCCGAAGTCTCCTCAGGTATTACAGAACAAACAGCCTCATTAAGCTCTTTGGACGTTTCCGAAAGCCTTTATTTCTGCGTCTCAAATAAATGAAAGTCTTGACTGAGGAGTTTTATAAATGCAAATTAATATTAGGCATTTCAAAAAATAAGCTTATATATTATTATAACAATTTAAGAGATTAATCGTCCTAGATTGAAAGAAATCCATGGAAACAGTAGCTCGAAGAAATATTATTGGGTTCAAAAATCCCAATGCAGATATTTAGAGATACCATATATTCGAAGATACCTTTTTTAGCTATCTGAATAATTTCGAAAATTGTCCTTTGAGAATCTAAAAGATAACTAGAAATGGGGCCGATTCTCTGAATTGTTTTAAATCAAATGGAACCATGTTGAAATAATGAATATTCCACGAAAAAATCAACAATGTTAAAATGCTGATTTGTTATTAATCGATGCAATTACCATTTAACGTTATTGAGAAGGATATCAAAGTCCCTTGAGTTTTTACTTCTTTTTGGTGAAGTAAAATAAAATACTTCATCACATTTGTCCTGATCACATGTAGACGCCATGCGATCAGGACAATTCCGAAAAGAAGAAAGCCAGAATCTCTAAGGATGGGAGACCTACAATCCATGTTCTCAAAGATTTCTTTTCGCAGTCATTGTTAAACATTGGTGTATCCTATTCAAATACTTTGTAATTTTTCAATGCAATTTTAATAAATAATTATACTTATTCAAAAGTTATTTCCTGTGATCGAAACAACAAAATAGACTAAATTATTACACTCTACGTAGAATTACGTTTTAGCAAGATACTATATTGCGTATCTTTACTGCTGAGGAAACAATATTAAAATAATTTTATTGTGAAGTTAGCAGCTATTTTTTTCGCCTTATTTTCTGTTTATTCTTTTGTTTAGGAAATATATTTATTTTTTACCGAAGTTAATACTTTTATTATAAATAAAAAAATTTTGATTGCAAATTAGTGTCTGTGTATTCAACTATAACATAGATTTAATATCAATGCTCGTAGATTTTAAACAGATTATTTTCATACCAGAAATCAATGAAATAGCAACAAAAAAACTGGACTTTTAATTATAAATAGTAAATAATGATGTGATTGACGCAGTTAGTCTACAAATATTCTCCTTCGTATGTCTAGACAGTCTCAGTATCAGGTCATCGATTCAAAACGTTGCTAGCTAGTTGAAACGTTGAATGCTAGCGTAGGTGCCTCCCTCATTAGTTAACATGGTTCATTCCGAAACAATCCTCATTTAGTTTCAAAATAGGTACTTTACATAAATAAAATAGATAAATACAAAGTTGGTCATCACAATAACACATTTAACTTGGTCCCCATTTTTCTAACTGAGCAGAATATCAAATACAGATTTTAAAGTCAAATAAAGGATATGTCTTCAGTATTTAAATATTTTGGTAATTAGTATGAAAGAAACTTCTTGAAAATACTATAATCAGTGTATTTCAAGAATAAAATATATTTTTACAAAAAATCTGGAGGTAAAAAAAATATTAACTCATGAGGATTGAAAGCCTTGAAATAAATGAATCATTATTATATTCGTAAAATATTTTAATCTTTCTATAATGAATCTTTGTGACTGTTTTTTTTCTTGTTCATAACCTTTTTCTACTATTTTTTCTGTTTTTGTTTTTGTTGTTCAAGTATTTATAATTTTAATTTTGACCTCCAGATTTTTAAATTAATATATATATCTTCATTCTTAATGCATTTATAAATTCAGTTTACTTTTATTCATATTTATTATTTTCTATATTTTTTTTAATTATTTTCTAGATTTGGTAAAATGGCTGCAATGCCATTTAACCAAATCAGTCGACCTTTTTTAAACTTATATCCATGTGATAAAAAAATTAAAGAAAATTTCGTTAAGGAATTAACGAGTTTCGTTACAGAATATTATGGATTTTTAAGAATATTTTTTAAATTCTTATCTTTTTAATATTACTCTCACACTGTCAGTTTAATTCATTTTTTATTAAAAAAAATATGAATGTCAAAATAAACCCGGTAAATATGAGATTCTGGTAATATCACTCTAAGCGAACTATAATTTCAATCATATTTATAACATACATTAACTTCCAGCGAATATATAAGAATCTTTCTCTTAGATTTAACATTGTGCTTCATTTCTGTATAAAATTTTTTGTAATCATATAAATTTATTTCAATATTAAGCAATAATTCAGGTCTGAGCACACTTGTAAATTGTACACCCTATTATATACACCCTATTTACTGAATTTAAAATTACAGTAACCTTTTTAAATATGTTATCCACCCATTTATTTAGTAAGTTTTGTGTAGTTTAATTAATGTCCTGATCTGAAGTTTCTCGTTAGATATTTTATAATGAACCTTATCAGTTTGAATTATGGCGAGATCACAAGGAGGGTACCCTAAACACTCTTTCTCTTATTCTGCACACCAGCGAATGGGTATCTGATTCCGACGGATTTCGTGTACACTTGGTTGGTTTAAATGAACTAGTAAATTTTAATCCATGATCTACGGTCCCAATGTTGAGGCTGTGCCATCTTGAAAACTTTTTTTTCGCAAATCATTAAAAAGTACCAAGCAGTAAATTGGAGAGTAAAATTAACATTGGCTTTTCCAAGAACGTGTATTAGTAATTAAAATTAATGAAGAAGTCTAAGTAGATTAACATATTATTTAACATTGAGTCTCCTTTGATTTATATTTTATTTAAGAATCTTCTGTAAAAGTTTTCTCAATGCATTTTTAACTCAAAATAGGCTTCTTCTTCTTGTGTACAGTCGACTATCCCGCCACCACTGAACGTAGCAGTATCGACAGGGTTTGTTGTGGCCGACTGTGGACTGTAGCAATGCCCATCCTTACATTGACCGGATCTGTCAAACTGATATTTTCTTCGGGATAATTGGCCCCAAAGAGGTCAAATACTGACCACCTCCCCCTCTACAAACTTTCAAACAGTTGGCCAAAAACTGACAATTTTAGACATCATGTCCTTCAGAGTCCCAAGATTACTTGGTACTATCAGTACTGAACTCAAGTCATTATTTTCAACTTGCAGATGTTTTCTTCGGAGATTTCTGTGCATTCCTTTAAATAGTGGTAAACAGTGCCGATTCCTCCACAAATGCATTTAATTTCCTGCATTCTTTCAAATAACTCAAAATAGGCTAATTAATAAAACTTCATGCTTTAAAGAAGAACATGTATATTTTAATAGTGTCTTACGAATGAAATGTGTTGTAAATTAGAGCGACATCATAAAACTTATTCGACTTGTGACTATGCCTATAACTATGCATGTGACTACTCATTTCCATAAATAATAATTAGCATTTTAGGGCAAAAATTTATTTTCCTGTTTAAAGTATCTGTGCTTTGCCTAATTGATATCAATTAATTCGTATTTTAAGTAAGCATAAAACACTTTTACTTAAACAAGGATCGATACCAGGTTCATAAGACATCAGGATTTTTGATGATGAAAAAGTATTCGGAGACCTCGCTTCGTGATATGCTTCTTCTATGCTATTAAACAAAAAAATAATTAAAGCAGTCATTTTAATTTGAAGTTTGAGCAAAACAACAATCGAATTGAATCGCCTTTGGTTTATCATTACTTAATATAAAGTTTGCCATTTTACTTTCTTAAAAATTTGCACATTTCATCATAAAATGGAATAGTGAAATGTTCTTCAGCGAGTTTAGAGCAAGAGCAAATGCGTGAAATCTTCATTTTCTGTATTCAAGAGAATAAACTCTTAATGAGAAACATCTTTAAAGAGAAAAAAAGTAGAAATTTCCGATTTTATCGGAGATAATTGCATATTTTCAAATATGTGTCAGTATAAATTAGATTATTTTTCGGCATTAGAAAATATAAACCTTAATTCTTTTATTCAAATTGGAAATCCTGATGAGTGCTTTCAGAGAACATACAATTCATTTTTTTTTTATAAAAGTAATTTCATAAATTTTCATTACAAAAAAAAACTTTTCATTTTAAAACTGAATTTATTTCAGAACCAAGCATAAACATAAAAGTTACCTAAAAAAATCCATATTAATTAATTATGCATTTATTAATAATAATTAAAGTAAATAAATAAATGATGAAATTAAATAATTAAATAAAACTTTGAACAATTTAAAATTACATCTAATACTAGGGACTATAAGATTATTTAATGCTATTAATATAGTATTCCTACTAAGAATAGATTAGGGTCGGAAAGAAAGCAATAAAATTCAACATATTCGGCATAATTGTATAACTGAGTAAATAATTAAATAAGATTTCAGATAATATGAAGGAATATCTAATATTATGGACTATAAGATTATCTGATGCTATTTGTATTTTACTCCTATGAGAAATATATTAGTGTCTGAAGAAAAGCAATAAAATTCAACATGTTCCAAAATACACAAAATTTCATAATTAACAATTTTATGTTAAATTTTTGACATTAATATTCTGTAAGTGATATAAATTCAAATGTATTTCGCTGCTTACTGTTTAATTTTATATACTACATAAAACTATATTAGCATGTAGTGCGTTCAGTGAAAATCCTTGATAAGAAATAAAATACTGTCAGGATTTTTAATCTAAAAATATATAAATCGTAAATTATTTCGAAATAAGAGGAATTAAGAATTAGGCTGCCTTTTACAGTTGAAGATCTAGAAAACTGTCAAATAAAGAAATGTTTTTTTAAATTAGAATTTAGCTATTAAATTTGCAGTACTTCCTATTTGATTCACAGGGAACTTTTTAATATTCCTTCGTAACATTAATAGTGAGAAGATAAGAAAATAAGATTTCTAAAGTTACTGTCAGCAATCAAATGTAATCATCAATTAATGTCAGTAATTTTACCCCTAGTTCAAAATCCTATTTTCAAATTTTGTGAAGGTTAAGTAATCACAAATAGTAAGTGAAAAGTAGTTATTTTTATGTTATTGGATGCTATTATTATTTTGCATCAAGAACTGACAGACAAAATTAAAAAACCCATTGGTGTGTGTGTGTGTGTGTGTGTGTGTGTGTGTGTGTGTGTGTGTGTGTGTGTGTGTGTGTGTGTGTGTGTGTGTGTGTGTGTGTGTGTGTGTGTAATTGAATAACGTGAATCAGAAATTATTTTTATCTACCATCTTAAGTATTGTTATGATTCTGAACCAAATAGGGGAAATGAGATTTTTTCCCCTGAAATGAAAACACTTTGCATCGTTTGAAAATACATCTTGATTTTAAAAAGGAGGCATTTGGTATGACAATTAAACTAAAGTAAAATTTTCCAGGACAAAACCGAATAATTCGTCTTCATAAAAAATTATTAAGATTATTGTTGAATCCCACTTTAAAGAAAAAATGTTTACTTTCAGTTACAATTCATTAAAGTAGTATTATTTCATCTTGGTGTTTTTTTTTCTTATTTTCTCCGTAGTGTTTTTTCAAATTAATTCAAACATTTTTCAAGATGTCTCATCTGTGTTTCTAATCAAAATATAAGAACAATTGTCTTTTTTTTTCAGGTTCTATACTTGTACTTGGATCATTTTTCATTGCCACTTGGCAGATTTTTAAACCTTTAAGTACAGGTAAATTAATCATTTTACCTTATTCAACGGAATCATTTTCAATCTTAGTTAAGCTTTTCCCACAAAGTTTTTTTATTATTATTATTAAGAAATCAATGATTCATGAAAAATACTAAAAATGTAGGCATTTCGTAAAAAGCTTATTTATGCTAGAAAAAATGGGTAGATTTTTTTAAATTTTACTTTAAGAGCTGTGGGGGTTTCATATGTTGATGGAAATTAATTAGAATTTCCCATCAGTTAAGCACACTATGTAGATAAAGTTGGTTTAGAATCAATGTGACATTCATTTTATCTCATTGTTACTAAATAACTTTATTTCTATCCTATTTTCTTTAAGTAACAATTCATTATTTTTTGCAGCTTCAGCACACAAACGATAATTTTTCACAATTTACCAAAAAAAAATGCAACTTGATATAAAAACAACTTTCTTAAATTAACGTTTAGATGTAGCTCATTAAATTATTTTTAAAAAATACGTGTTGCTTAGATGTTCAAATAAAGAGTTAAGAATACTCAAATAAGATTTCCAGGTTCATTCATTATAAAATTTTCCATAGTTTTGTCACATTATTTTTGCATGAAGTTAATATAAAATATACTTATTAATCTATTGAAAGTAAACAATTAACTATTATCTATTTGTTCATATTTTATTTATAATGTATGATTATAAATATTAAGAAATATTTAAAATCCACTTTTTGACGAATTTACTATCAGATGGAGTTATACAATAAAAATTCTAATAAATGAATCAATTATCTGATTATTAGATTCTAAAAGAATTAAAAATATATTGCTATTATTATTAAAGAAGTGTACAGAATTGCTCTAATATAATGAACTCGAGAAAGAAGAAGGGGGGATAAAAATATTCCTCGCTTACAAACTTGAAACTTAAAGATTTTTATAATCAGTTCATTGAAAAACAGCTTTGATAAACTTTATTGTATTGGCTGTAAATGTACGTTTTTTACTCTTATACTGGTAGATGATGTTCTGTGATGAGAACTAAAATGTAATAAATATCTATTTAGGTTGCGTTTCAAAACAAATTTCAGTTTAGTGTGATACTATACAAAGATTAATTCCTTTAAATTATAATTTTTCATTCAAGCACATAATTCCATGAAATTTTTCTCAGACAAAATGAAAAAAAAGTGTTGCATTTCTTAATACAAATACAAAAAGTATTATTAAAATACTTCGACTATAATTTTTTTATTTTTTCACAATATAATTATTTGAATACCGAATTTATATTATATATATAAACTTTATACATATATATTAGTATTTGAAAATGTTTACATTTGTACCATTTTAGAATATGACTGATAGGTACTGTTTTTGGAATCAGCTGTAACTTACAAAAGAGATATATTCAGTATAGAAAAATATTTACTTTGTTCAAATAATAAAGATATAAAAAATACTATATTAATTTCAATATAGCGACAGTTATCAAAGCAGACTCCAAAAATGGGTCAGTATTTAGGTCGATTATTCACAATTCGAGCATTTATTTAACACATAAGATGTGAATCATTGTTCAACTTTTTACTATAAAAAATATGTTTTTTTTAATGTATTTTGTATCAAATAATAATAACTTTACAAATTTTGTTGATCGCATCTTTTACAACGGAATCGACAACACTAAAATGACTTTAACAAGCCAGAAATAAATCAATTCAGGACTTAAGAACTCATAGTTAGATATAAGTAAATTCTTCAAATTTATTTTTTTAACATTATGTCTCACATTGGATACTTATTTAATGCCAAAATATTTATAGACAAACAGATTCAACAATTAATTTCGGAAAATAGAAATTCTTAATATCGCAATTATACAATATCAAGCAATTTATAAAATATTATTAAGACGAATAAAATGTTTTGAATAATACATTGCGTTATAAATGAAATATAATGCAAGAAACACGGTAATATAACTTAAAATATTGTGTAATATTATTGGGTTGCAAGAGAAATAAATAAATTCATCTTTATTTCAGCATTGCCTTTGCCTTTCTGGTGAGTAATTATGCATGTTTAGAAAACCATAAGTTATGAAAATCAAAACGATCATTAGCAACTTCTGTAGATTAATACATTGACAATTTTTTTCAGTGTATAATATTAACGCAATATAGATGAATCATTATAAATTAAGTAAGAAATACAAAGAAACCCAAAGGAACTGAAGAATAAATTTCAAGCTTTGGTTTTTTATTAACTAAATCTGTTAAAATATTTATTTACTTATTTAATTCATATATTAAATTCTTCAAAATTACTAGGAAAAAGACGGAAATATAAATAATACTAGTATGAACCACTATGTAGTGAATTCATATCATTCCATCGTATGTAGTGAATTCATGACATTCCATCGTATGTAGTG